>OX439390.1:13489863-13694356 GCA_949319315.1 Zelleria hepariella
CCCCGAACTATGAACTCGCGACCCCATATCTCAGCAACCCCTCGACCGATTTGGCTCATGTTCGAACTTAAAAATTCTCTTTACGTCATTTACCCGCCTACCAAATTTCATGACGATCCGACTAAATTTACTCAAGCTATCGTCGAACGTACATTTATACATACTGGGTGGCGCAAAAGTACTGGCACTAAAGAAAATACTTTTATTTTTTTTATATGACATTTTCTGTCATTCTATTGTTGAAAATTGTGTAGTGAACAAAAATGTAAAATACACTGAAAATAAACATGGACCGTTTTACTCCCCAAGAACGTGGAATAATTGTGTCAATGTTCTTACGGAATAATGTTCTTACGGAGTTATCTCTCGTTTTGGCGATTTGCCTTGGCCTGCAAGATCACCCGATCTGACCAGTCCAGACTTCTTTCTTTGGGGTTTTTTGAAATCTCGGGTGTATGTGAACAAGCCACAGACTCTCGCAGCTCTAAAAGAAAACATTCGTCAAGAAATAACGAACATATCGCAGGAAGTGTTACGGCAAGTTATGCAAAATGTCATAAATAGGGCTCAAATGTGTATCAACTCTGGAGGTCACCATTTAAAAGACATCATCTTTAAATCCTAATGGTACGAAATTTAATGGCACAAATATACATTTAAAAAAACCTAAATCTAGTTTTCTAATTTAGAAAAAATGTTATAGCTGAACCAAATAGGGTCTTTACTTTTGCGCCACCCAGTACATACATACAAACATACATACATACAAACGCCGGATTGATCAAGTAGACTCGGAGAACTTCGCTCGCTTCGCTCGCTCGTTCAATTATGTGATAGATGGTGGTGGCCTAGTGGTAGAGAAATAATAATAAATCATAGGTATAGTAATGTTCTAAAATGGACTCGGAAGCGAGAGACCCAGGTTCGATTCCCGGTGCAGGCATGTACAGTCGGCCAGAGGTTAGGATAGCCCGTTTTGTTTAATTGGCGCCCTTGTGTCGCGTGCGGTAAGAGCTACCATGGTCCTAGACTGTGGCCGACCGTACCAATACTTTATTTTTATTTTATTTATTGACAAAAAATCAGAGTGTACCTACACTTTTGTTGTAAAGTCGCCCGTAACGTAACTGAGTAGAGTGCTAGAGTGTAAGGGTCGACGTGCTATCGTGTGTACATCTTTGAATTTGTAGTAGCAACACCACTCGCTAAGGCCTTTGCATCTACGTAATGAGACGATCTATACAGCGTCCAGTGGCAGCTTCACTCACACTAGATGGGTGAAGAGACCACTCGGCTCTGCAGTGCCTGGGACATTGTTTTGGATGGAGTAGGCTTGCCCAGCACCTATACCATCCTGACAGCTTAGTCGGCCTAGCCCACAGGAAAGACAAGTCAATAAGTCTGGAGCCAACTGATCCGCGGGTTTCCTCATGATGCTTTTCCTTCACCGTTAGCGAGTGATATTGCTTCTACAAATTCACAAATGTACGTAACTTTGCAACTAAACAAAGTTATAGGTACATGCCCAGACTGGGAATCGAACCGGGTAACTCTTGCTTCAGAGTCCACTGTTCTACCCACTAGACCACCACCGCATTACCACTCGCTAACCGTGAAGGAAAACATCGTGAATAAACCTGGCTCGAACTCTCTTTCTGAGAGAAGGCTGCTCACCTAGTGGGACATGTACAATTGTACAGGCTACATCTTACTTACTATCTGATATACAGATGAATTGTTGTGTAAGATTTTATAGTAGCAATACCACTCGCTAACCGTGAAGGAAAACATCGTGAGGAAACCCACGGATTAGTTGGCGGGAAAGACGTATTGACTGGTCTTTCCTTTGTGCTAGGCCGACTAAGTTGTCAAAATGGGATAGGTGCTGGGCAAGCCCACTCCATATAAACAGTTATTCAGGCACTGCAGCGCCGAGTGGTTTCTGCACCCATCTAGTGTGAGTGAAGGTGCCACTGGACGCTGTGTAAATCATCACATTACGGAGATGCAAAGGCCTATTTGAGCTGTTAGATAAAACAGTGCCAGAAAAACTACAGCTTACTGTAGAACGCTATTTTATTCTTATGTGGTATAGTTAAATTTTTAACAACTAATAACATTCGCTCCCAATGACCCTAAAGCGGAGATAGCGTTTCATCCCGTTTCATTTCATTATACATTAAAATGAAATAAAAGCGGATTCATTTATGCGAATGCATAACGCCGCCCGACCATTTTCGAGAAAATTGCATATTTTTCCTTGAATTTCCCTTTTTATTTTTCCTTTATTGGTTTTGAGAAAATGTGCTGGCTAATACGGACTTTTAATCACGGAGTTTGTATTTGATAACACCGTTTTTGTTGATAATTTTTTCGAACCATATTATTTCAAAGTTACAATAAAATTTATTGTGAGAAAAAACAGTGTGGAGAAACTTTTACTCAAAAATCACTAATCAAAATGAACTAATCAAAATTTACCTTTGACAGAAGGCCGGTGCCTTAGGCAATCAAGCGTACATACGTTTTTCACATAAACACTAACTCTCCGGTCCCTTGAATTAAATTGAGGCTTAAACCCGCCCTGTGTGCTTATTCTGTAAAAAAACCCGCCCGTTACTAGCCCTCAAAGCCCTCAAAGCCGATTTATTTGCGGGCAAACATAAATATAATATGTATTTCGACTAAAATAATATTATTTGTCACAAAAAAGATTGCTTATTTCGATAAGAGCTATTTTCCCACAAATAAACCGACTATGAGGACTAGCAACTCTGTGCGGTTATTTTGTACAGAATAGGCATACTGGTGCAAGTGTGCACTTTAATATGGGCCGGCCTGGCACGGCTCGGTGTGTTAAAAGCACCGTGCTATTTGATGTTTGTTCACTGGGCCCACGAATATGCCACAGCAGAGGAACTTGCAGAAGGCACACCATTTCATAATCATCATCATTAACCATTTAAATACAAATATTTTCCATTAATTAAATATTATCAAATCTCATCCCATCAAAAAGATTTAGGTTTATTTTAGTTTTATTTTAGGTTTATTTTAGTTTTATTTTAGATTAAGTTTTTGTTTAATTAAGTTAGCCTAGCAAGAGTGGCAACCTTTAGATTTCAAACCGAACATTTTCTTTATTTTAGAGCTGAGAATTTCGGTTCAAAATGCATGCGAAAACGGCCTTTGACTGCTGCCTCCAAAACGAGCTGAGTTCCTCTCAGCGACATATTTTAACCCTTATAAATTTTTGTATACGCGTTATATAACGGTCAGGTTGTTTCTTTTTCCGTGTATTACTTTCTGTTCTAGGCCTACCTATAAAACGCGGGGTCGACCGCATGTTATTAACTTTGTAACAGTAGCCATGAACCGGCGGCGCTCTGTGTACGAATGGTGTAATGTAATTACGACCTCACTGTGTCATCAACTCTATCTCCCTATTTGAACTGAAAACTTAAAATTATGTAAATAATTGGTACAATGTAGATGTAGTCTGTACATGTCTCACAAGCTGGTAAAATGCCTTCTTTCAGAGGGAGAGCACGAATCACCACATAAATACAGTTAAATCATTACGTAGCGGACCCTGACTGAAATCAATGGAGGAAAGTCCCTTACCACATTTCCATATTAGTTCATAACCTTCACATTTAAAGAACTGACTTCAAGGAAAAATAAAGAATGAAAAAATATTATGGGAAAACGGGTTGGGATTTTTCACTTCCCAAAAAATCTTTCCACCCCTCCAAAATAGCACTTAAATGGTGTCCAACTGGAACACGGAAAAGCGGACGCCCTAAAACTACCTGGCGTCGAACAGTGCAACTGGTAGCAAACAGTCTCGGGACGAGCATATCCGAGCATATATGTTTTAAGAGCCCTATGACCCTGATTAGGGATATAACCCGTGCCATTAAAGAAACGATATATAAATGGCCGACACTCTCGCGCCATCTCGCTCGTCTATACTCACACGTAACGTTAGCAAAGTCATTTTAGGCAGTCCTGATTACTCACCTACGCTCGGCGCCAAAATACGTTCGCCTCTTATTGATTTTTTTATGTTTGTCGAGTTATTTCAATATTGTAGTTTACGTTGAGTGTTGTTATTTGTTGAGGTTTGTATTATTTACTACGTTTTAATATTGTTGATCTTATTTTCATAAAGATTGTCGTTTAATCACAAACTCAACTTAGAACAATTACCTAATCAATAAAGAAAGCATCGTAAAACAATATTTTCGAACCAAAAATTTAAGAAAGTTTTAGGTATGAACCGAAATCGTATTTTCGTAACCTCTTTTTCAGACCTTACCATAGGTACCCGCCGCCATTTTCATATCGTTTCTCTATTGGCACGGCTTATAACAGGAATTGATGATGATGATGATAAAAACTTTCCAATACAGTTTTGGTTTTAAACAGGTCAAATCGCAATCCGTATGTCACGCAAACGAATGGGCATCGTCAAATCCTATTTTTTATTCTATAAATCGAAAATATAGACAAATATAAGAAACTAATTTGAATATTTTCTTAATTTTTTATGTAAAATGTTTTTATTAATTATTTTTTCTAAAAGTTTTGTGTGTGAAGTCACCTCTGGCATTATGTACTAAGTTAATTGCATTCATTCATGCTTTTAAAAAATAAAATATGTTGACGTTTGACAAAATTAAATGTCAGTGTCAAGTCAACAAGGAGGTTATTTTCTCAGTTATGTGACACTTTTGACAGTTGTTGTTGACGTATGTATTTTTTTTTAAATTTGTAGTCAATGGAACTACCGCATTAGAGGCTATGATGACGTCATCGAAAGAAAAATGAAGCAAACATTTTTGGCGATAAATATTAATAATCCGTTTTAATGTTACTTATTAAATTTAAACCCCTAATAGTAATCAGTATCCCTATTCCTCGAAATGGTTTTCAATTTACGACAATCGATGCCTCACTGATCAATGCCCAATGCACTGTGGAAAAAACCTACTTGTTTTTGATACTTTTATAGGTAGCTCGGAATCAGTAATGGAAGAAACATTAAAAAAGCGTAAACAAACGTTTCTCGATCACGTAACGTAAGGCCTTCCAACTAAATGATGCTCCCCTTAATTCTATTTTAGGACAAAATAACAGCATGGAGTATTTAAAGTTGCACCACAATAAAAACATCGAGCATGCCCGATTTCATTCTTTTGTTTTTTGAAAATAAAAATAGAACACAATTTTCCGAGAGATAAAACTGTTTGGAAGCAGTGTTTAGTAGCGGGACAGGAACTATTTGCCATAATAATTATTAATCTCCGGTGTTGCAAAATATTCACATCATATTCTAATAAGGGATTTTCTGACAGCTCATAGGTTGTAGTTCCAAATTTGTAACTAGATGTCGCTGACGAGACATGTTCTTTTTTTTATGCCAGTTCGTATATACGTCCAAACACGTTGGCCTTCGTATATACGTCCAAACACATTTAGGTATTAGTTGTGGAGCAAAATGAAGTGTTTCCGGATTTACCATTCACTCATTCAAGAACATTAACAAAGTCGTGCACTTTTTCATGTACTGTAAAATGGAATGACCGCTACGACGATGAAAGATGAAGTCACAGAGCAACGAAGTAAAGAAGTATTGCCACTGTAGTAAGCACTAATTTACTTTGTGATAGAAAACATGTCGTATCACCGCCATCTGTCACAGCTTTTAGAACTTTTTTAAAATTTTTTTTTAGCTGTCAGAAAATCCCTTATTAGAAATAAACCCGCGTAGTCCATACTAACAGTCCATACTAACAGTGACATTTCAGACCTTACGCAACACTAACGCCCCTAGCGGCAAATCCAAAAGCGGTAGCCCTCATTTTGCGATCGGTCTTAAGGCTCGGTATAAGGCTAACTAGCTCCACCAATGTTAAAAAAATCATATCTTCCTTTAGAAGTGGTTTCTGAAAAAATCCTAAGATGCGCCTATGCGCCATGCTTTTCTAGATTTTTAAGTGTAGGTACCCAACTCAATTTCTAGTCTTAAGCTAAAAAAAATTCGATAACCGCCAAAAACGGCCGCTTTTGGCGGTTATCGAAAATTTTTTAACTTAAAAGTAAATTTCGAAGAGGGTATCTACACTTAAAAATCTAGAAAAGCATGGCGCATAGGCGCATCTTAGGATTTTCTCAGAAACCACTTCTAAAGGAAGATATGATTTTTTTAACATTGGTGGCGCTAGTTAGCCTTATACTGACCCTTAAGCCTTAAGGCTCGGTATAGCTAACTAGCGCCACCAATGTTAGCCTAGTTAGCCTTATACTGAGCCTTAAGCCTTAAGGCTCGGTATAAGGCTAACTAGCGCCACCAATGTTAAAAAAATCATATCTTCCTTTAGAAGAAGTTTCTGAAAAAATCCTAAGATGAGCCTATGCGCCATGCTTTTCTAGATTTTTAAGTGTAGATAACCTCTTCGAAATTTACTTTTAGGCAAAAAAAATTTCGATAACCGCCAAAAGCGGCCGTTTTTGGCGGTTATCGAAATTTTTTTAGCTTAAGACTAGAAATTGAGTTGGGTACCTACACTTAAAAATCTAGAAAAGCATGGCGCATGAGCTCATCTTAGGATTTTGTCAGAAACTTCTTCTGAAGGGACATATGATTTTTTCAACATTGGTGGCGC
This sequence comes from Zelleria hepariella, assembly GCA_949319315.1. NCBI lineage: Eukaryota > Metazoa > Arthropoda > Insecta > Lepidoptera > Yponomeutidae > Zelleria > Zelleria hepariella. The sequence continues at coordinate 13,496,535 of OX439390.1, forward strand.
TAGTTAGCCTTATACCGAGCCTTAATCGGTATCGGTGAACCCTAAAGAAGTTCACGTTCGCGTGCGTATAAATCATTGCTATTTCGTCGCTGAGTCACTGGCGGAGAAATATGCCCCTTCCGTGCTCGCTTATTTATAGACGCGCGATCGAAAATCGCGTGGCAAAAGAAATAGTTTCAATTGACAGGAGGTGGCGATATATTTCATGCATTGTGAAGTTCCGTGGCGATTTATTTCGAGACTATTGTAAATTAACAGTGATATATGAGCTTTACCCAGCTGTACCGAATTTATTAAACCAACGTCTAAAAAGGAGGAGGTACGCAATTCGACCCGAATGTTTTTTTTCGTGTTTGTTACCTCAGAACTTTTTTCTAGGTGAACCGATTTTGATGATTCTTGTTTTTTTTAATATACTTCCCATGTGATCCCATAAAAAATGTCAAGATTCGGAGACGGAGAACGGAACTCCGCAACGGCTATCAGTAGATCATCGTAATCAGTGTGTAGGTACTCGTACCTTTTCACCAGTTTATTTGTCAAATAAAAACAATAAAAACCGGCAAAGTGAAGTAGTTTTTTTTTTAGATTTATTCGTTATTTACGTTGAAATCGTGTGGGTTGAAAGTTTTATTGGAATAAAGCTTTCTACTGGATTTTATTCAATTCAAAAGAATTTTCATTGTGTGTTTGTGAATTTATAAATTTATTTGGATTGTCATTTTTTTTGTAGCATGAATTAATAAATATTGAATCGTAAAGAATTTTAAGGAAATAAGTAAACCGACATAAAAAAGTAAGTTTAACCGGTTTTTTTTTTACAATCGTAAGTTCATTCTGAGTAGCTACCCCGAGTGCGAAAAAGCTGTGCCGGATGTCTGCTGGACGTCTGTCATGTATCCTAATACTATAGTAAGGTTGTTTATCCAACTTATCACTCTCAGTGATAGTGACAGTAAGCACTCGTGATAGCTGCTCTGAAACCAGATTTTCAAACTTTTTATACTTGTGACAGGATTTTTCACTCGACAGTCGACATAATGCTTTTGCTTTTGCAATGCTTTGATGAGAATCTGTTTCGACTGCAAGTCTATTTAGAAGCGGTCGCAGCCTAGTAATTGGACTAGCCATGCAAAGTTAGGCAACATCGGGCGCGGTCAGTCCATGGATGGGTGACTTCCGTGCTCCGGAAGGCATGTTAATCCGTTGGTCCCGGTTGTTGTTGATTAATAACAATCGTTAAGAGGAAACGCGGGTAACCTCAAATCCATACAAAACGGGAGACCCGTTGCCTCCCTGGATAATTGTTTTAGAAAAAATATGTTTATGCCATTCAATCTATATGTACCTACCTCTGCCACGTCCCTATGTTTTCCTTTTTTTATTATTTTCATTATTTAAATAAATTTTATTAAAATAATTCAATTAATAAAAAAAGGAAAACCAAGAGACATGGCAGAGGTACATATAAATTGAATGGCATAAACATATTTTTTCTAAAATAATTATCCAGGAAGGAAACAGGTCGCCGTTTTTGTATTTTTTGTATGGAGCAGCGGGCTACCCGCGTTCCGTCTTAAGGTGGAATGATAGCAGCGTGGCGGAAAATTCAAAATTTTCATAGTTTTTTACATTTTGTAGCGTTTTTTGGGCAATACCAATGCTTCGTAGACCAGAACACATAATCGGCTGAATTATTGTTGTTCTGTTGTTTACAATTGTAATGAAAAGAATACTTTGTTATTTCCGCGAACGAAAAATCGCTGAACAAAGGTAGCTCAGTTTAGCTACAAAATGTAAAAAACTGTGAATTTTTTTAATTTCCCGCCACGCTGCTATCTTCCAGCCTTAAGCCATGTCAGAGGCCCTTTGGGCGGCCTAAAAACTCTCGACTCCAGGGGTGGTCACTACTTCATATGATTACCTACCGGACCTATTTAGTTGGTAAAATGGAAACATATATCGTGATACTTTAATTGAACGAGCGAGCGAAGCGAGCAAAGTTCTCCGAGTCTACTTGAACAATCCGGCGTTTGTATGTATGTATGTTTGTATGTATGAATGTTCGTTCGACGATAACTTGAGTAAATTTTGTCGGATCGTCATGAAATTTGGTAGGCAGGTAAATAAAGCCAAGAGAATTTTAAGTTCGAACATGAGTTAAATCGGTCGAGGGGTTGCTGAGATATGGGGTCGCGAGTTCATAGTTCGGGGCGAACCACTAGTAATGTCTAGTTTCTAGTGCGTCACCTTCGATATAGCAAAATCTACTCCCATTTCCTATCTTCACTTTGGTTCGTTACCTACAAAGGTGTAGCAGCAAACCGAATATATCACTAAATAACTGTCAGTGTGCGTCGCTTTAATTTGCTTTGTAGATGCACACTGTACAGTCGGCGATCCAGGGAGTGCTGAATGAAAGTGGCACTTATGTAGTAGAGGATAAGGACTGTCATCGGGTGCTGCTGAATGCGCCAACCGTGACGTAGCAAGGTGCAATTTACAAGCTCTCCAATTGGTTGCGACGTCGTTAGCTCCACGCTGATTGGTGGATTTGTGTGTGTACCCCTGGGTTTGCAAATTACGAGTATATCCCGCGTTGATCGCAAAAAAAGTTTTTTCCAATATTTTCAGTTTATGTTTTAAACATTTTCAGGATTTAAGATTTTATTGATTTTAGCCATATAAAAAGTTACTCCAAAGTATACAGGGTGTTAAAAGACTTGTTTTTCCACTTTGTTGGCGACAAAGCCGGAAAACATGTATGGTCCTAATTATATTTTAATGAGATATTTTGCCCAAGGAACAAGTTTTTTTTAAAGTATGGTTTAATTAGGCGTTGTGTTACCCCAAGCAGGATCCGTAGAATGAAACTTACCTGTAACAAAAATACATTGGAAAATCATTAAGCCAGTCGTTTTCGTAAAAAGTAAAAAGTTAACAGTTGTTGGGAAAAGCACAATTTTTCATACAACTTTGAACCTATCCAAAGATGTCTGCCTTATAAAAAAGACGCCCTGAAAGTTGGTCCCTCAGACCATCTTGGTCTGTGGTTGGTCCCCTGTCTCGTTCAGTAGATACGGTCAGCGCGCGGCAAGTGCGTCAAATGCGTCAATCGAACAAAAAACCGGCCACGTGCGAGTCGGACTGGCGCATTGAGGGCTCCGTAAAAACTTGTAAGGGGGAAATAAATCGAAGACTATCGAAAAATAATTTAAAATATGTTTTAGCTTGTGCTCATGAAGCCCTTTCATCGATACCCCGCATTATACGGTTGTCTCATTCTGAAATTTGCACCCCACATTTTTTGTATTTTTTTTTTTTGTGACCTAATAACTAGTGGTTCGCCACGAACTATGAACTCGCGACCCCATATAAACTTAACAACCCCATATCTCAGCAACCCCTCGACCGATTTGGCTCATGTTCGAACTTAAAAATTCTCTTGGCCTCATTTACCTCCCTACCAAATTTCATGACGATCCGACTAAATTTACTCAAGTTATCGTCGAACGAACATTCATACATACATACATACATACATACATACATACATACATACATACATACATACATACATACATACAAACGCCGGATTGTTCCAGTAATAGACTCGGAGAACTTCGCTCGCTTCGCTCGCTCGTTCAATTATTTTGCGGATTTCGATTTTCTTCCTTTACTGTCTTGTGCTTTAAAACTTGCCAAATCACATGATTCTAGGTCAACGAGAATTATCCGCTTGATTCCCTTTAACATGCAGTAAAATGCTGCATAAACGGCCGTATCTTTTGATTGCATAAAATGTAGACGCTTGATTTTTTTCACAGCTCCAAGGGACTGTAAACCTTAGTATTTTCAACTAGAAACCTCCACGCGTTCTTGAGAAAAGGGACAGACAGACGGACACCATAGTTACATAAGTTATCCTATTATGGTTTCGATTTTTTCCTTGCGAGTTGCGGAACCCTAAAAGGGATATTTTAGCGTGTCGCAGGCTGTACATTGAGCCGCCCGCCCTCGGGTAGTTACGGCCGATCTTGAACTGTAATTCTCGTTCTGTAAGAGCTCCCCTCAACGAAGTTTAGCTTTATTTGGCTCCGAGCGATTCCCTCTCGATTTATGAAGCTATTTCACGCGTTTTGCGTTTTTAATAATTGACAGACTATTTTGTCGATTGGAAACCGATTCGCTGGGGTTATACGGAGGCGATCGATGGCGGCAGCACCGATTGGCTTCTGCTTTGATGTCTCATGAGTCACGCAATGTAGAGTTTTGGCGCTTTCAACTTAGCAACGTATACTGCGAATACCGTATACCTGCCACATAACGTTGAGATCTTTTGTTCATCTATTGTTTTAAAATTTCCGTTGCTCAAGTTAAGGTTAAGGCTGGAAGATAGCAGCGTTAATTTCATTATTGTAAACAACAGAACAACAATAATTCAGCCGATTATGTGTTCTGGTCTACGAAGCAGTGGCACTGCCCAAAAAACTTGTCGTAGACCAGAACACATAATCGGCTGAATTATTGTTGTTCTGCTGTTTAGAATAATGAAAAGAATACTTTGTTATTTCCGCGAACGAAAAATCGCTGAACAAAAATAGCTCAGTTTAGCTACAAAATGTAAAAAACTTTGAAAATTTTGAATTTCCCGCCACGTTGCTATCATCCCACCTTAAGGTCTAAGCACACTAGCGATACCAATGAAAAAAAAAACATATTTATTTACGGATGCCATTTTGTTACGAAAAGATATGTTTTTTTTTTAATTGGCGGCACCTCTATGCTTTAACCTTTACCTTAATGCTGTCCCTTTGAATTAAATAAGACTATCTGCTTCAAATAGTGAGTCGTTTTCAAGGCTGTCAAAATTCACGTTTTCTGAAGATATTACTTATTAATCTGTGTAAGCAAAATTTGACAGGCACGTCCGGACCGTGATGAGTCGAGAACCATTGTATTATAGTCATGATTCTCAGAATTGAGGGACCGATCCAGAAGAGAGAACAAAGTAGTGTATCTTGCACTACAAAATAATACGCTTCGTCTGTTTTGGCACTGAGCCGTAGGTTTCATCTACTCAAGCAGCAGCCGACATACTTAACTAGGTAAACGTTCTGCAGGTGTATATTTCAAGGCAGACCGCTAGTAAAAAGCAGGTGTATCTTGTTAGGCCAAGTGGTGCCAGGTGTAGGCCTCATATTCCAGTCGTTTATTCGGCCTATAACGTTTAACTAGACCGAAGCCTGAGGCGGAATTGTGGGCGACGGTTTTGGGGCGAGAATATGGAAGTGAATATAAGGTTGGCCGCTGCTTATTTTTAGGGTGTGAAGAATCTGTTTTTGATAAGGAAGTACTTATTTTAAGAAATTAGTGCGAGTGAAGATGTCACTGGACGCTGCATAAATCATCTCATTACGTAATGCATGATGTTGTGAGATATGAACAAAACTGCAGGTCACGCATAATGAACGCCAATAGACAATATACGATAATATTATACGAATACCACGATATATGCCAAGCATTTTAGTGTCGTCCCCAAAATAACACCTCTAGTTACAGTATGCCCGTTCAGGAGCATGCCCGAAATTCGGGAACGCAGCCAGCAGATTATTCGGCCAATTTAGAGCTAAATTGAGACCCTGAGCTGGGACACATTTTGCAGATTTCTAAATCTCTTTGCGGCGAACCGAGGTCGGCAAAAAATCTGTTGGAAAACATGCTTTCCTGCCTTTTTTTTTCCAAGTTCGCTGCTGCTCTTTTGGCCCGGCTGGTTAAAAGTTTTGTTAATTAAAACAAATATTGGCTTATAAGCAAATATTGCGCTGGAACATTATTTTAGACCGAATTCAAAATACTTCCCGTGTAGACCCATAAATAATTGTGAAGATCTGATGAAGAACTTCTGAGATGGAGAATGGAACTCCTCAACCATGAAGTAGTTTTATTTTGTTAATTTTGTATTATTTACGTTGTTGGATAGGGATGGTCAGCAACTTACACGACAGTATACCCCTTTTTGTTATTGGGTTAATATAAAAATATTGGAAATAAATATCTACTCGCGCCTTAATAACGTCCTGGGCCCATAACCTATTGGGTTATGGGCGACCAGTGAAAGGATTCGGATAATCAGCAGAGATTTTATTGTAGATATTATTTGCTAGACATGGCAAACGACACGAGACAAGTGACAAGGCAAGTCAACCTATAGATAACATTTAGGTTTACCTCTTTATAGAACAGCCAGTTCTAACATTTGTTTAACATTATTAAGGCAAATTCGTTTTACTGACCAAAATATTAGCAGTCCATATTAACTTGCTACTTCACGCTAGGTAACATGTGTTGTTTAGGTAAACAACTGACACCGAAACAGGTTAAACCAAAATTTGAAACTAATTGCACCCAGCTTTATACATCGCCTTGTGGTGCATTCACACCTTAGGAGCAAAGCATCACCTTTTCCGTTCAAAGAGTGTTATTCAAATGTTTTTCTATACCGTAGATAGACAAGAGAGTTTTTTTTCTTTCTTTACCTACGTGGGTTGGATACATGATATCTGTCACCCAGGATCAGGTGCAATTTGCCAAATGATAGATACAAATGTTCTGAGCCCTTATCTATGTATGGTTCGGTGATATAAATGTGGAATATCTGTCACCCAGAATAAGGTGCATTTTGCCAAATGGTACACACGACAGCACGTCGACCCTTACACGCTAGCACTCAACTCGGTTACGATTACGATACGGGCGACTTTACTACAAAATTGTACAGTCTGATGTGCTGTCGCGTGTTCTGTCTGTGTATGGTTCGGTGATTGTAAATAAAGATGAAAATTTGACAGCGCAGTTTTATCTGTGGATGTTTTTTATTTAGCGCGTCATGATTATTTTGTAACATTCCATTTGATAAGAAATGTAAAATACCTAACTGTCCAAATTTGAAACTTAAACTTTCGTGAGCACTGCACATTTTTTTTTTTCTATTAAGTCACGGTTTTACTCACTAGTAACTACTAGTCACTAGTTTGCCCCTGTCCCACAAAAAGCTCCGATAGAGACAATCATTGCTAGTATAGAAGACACTATAGTAAGGAACAGGATCCCAGCTCACAGTGCAGAATGTCTACGGCAAGATGTTTCGTCGCTCTTACGGAAGTCGAAACTACCTAAACCCAACATTACGAAGGTAGAGATGAGGGCATTAGGTAACTTACGCAAAGATCCCAAGTTACTAGTTTTGCCAGCCGATAAAGGTAACGCAACGGTGATTGTTGACACTTCGGCGTACGAAGATAAGCTTACTGGCTTAGTGGGTGATACACAAACATACAAGAAGGTCGCTTACAACCCCACAGCTAGAGTCACTTCCAAAGTCAACAAACTAGTGCAGTTGCTACCAGAAGAGGATACGAAGAAGACAGTACGCACACGAAACCCAACTCCACCGAAGATATATGGTTTACCAAAAATCCATAAACCCGACTGGCCCCTTAGACCTATCGTGAGTCAAATAGACTCGCCCACCTATTACCTCTCCCGCCTAATGTCAGATAAACTTCAGCCTCTAACTGGTAAAACGACGAGCCATGTTAAGGACTCTACCCATTTCATAGAACTGCTGGATAATGTGACTCTGCAGGAGGAGGAGCTTTTGGTGAGCTTTGACGTGACGTCTTTGTTTACCAACGTGCCTGTGAACGATACGCTGCATATTATCGCTGACCTGCTCAAGGAAAATAATATGCCTACCATATACTTAGATGTCACAGAGTTCTGCCTACGAAGTGGTTTCTTCAAATGGCGAGGTGACTTCTACACACAGATTGACGGGGTAGCAATGGGCTCACCGATAGCGCCAGTCGTGGCCAATATTTTCATGGAGTGGTTTGAGAATAAAGCTTTAAGTGAAGCACCGTGCGGACCTAGATACTGGTGGCGTTATGTTGATGATGTCTTTTCGGTGATCAGACAAGACAATCTCGTGCAGTTTGCAGAACATCTAAACAGCATACATCCCAAAATATCATTCACGCTTGAAAAGGAAAAAGATGGCCGTCTCTCCTTTCTGGACGTGTTAGTAGTGCGCGAACCGGGAGGCCGACTTTCCCACACGGTCTATCGCAAACCGACACACACAGATCGATACTTGAGGGCAGACTCCCACCACCACCCGGCCCATCTCTACTCCGTGCCCCGCACTCTCATTAACAGAGCTCTCCGACTATGCGATCCACAATACGTGGACGATGAGCTGCGACATGTGAGAAGTGTACTAGAAGAGAATGGATATAAATGGAGGCAAAGCATGCGTGTGGCCACTGCTATCTCTACACAGCGGCGAATCGCAACGGCTGAACGAATACCAACTTACCTGCCCTTTGTTAAGGGGATCACAGATCGAATCGGCTACATGTTGCGCAAGCAATATGACGTGAAGACGATCTATCGACCTCCATCTCAACTGAAGCAGCTTCTTCGTTCGCCCAAAGACAGCGATCCCCTGAACGTCCCCGGTGTTTACATGATTCCTTGTGACTGTGGGAAAAGTTACATAGGCGAAACTCTCCGAAACGTCTCTACGAGACTCACGGAACACATCCGATGTGTGAAAAAACTAAACAGTGAGGGATCAGCGGTGGCAGAGCATGCCCTAACGTCAGATACCCAGCATTTCATACGTTTTGATAAGACTAAAGTACTAGTAAGGGAAAAGTTCTACGTGCCGCGGAAAGTGCGGGAGGCAATTGAAATAAGTAGACACCCGAACTACAACAGAGACTCTGGCTGGGCTCTATCACCGGCTTGGAAACCAGTTTTACACCGTGAGTCAAGAGAAGAGAGCCAGAATACTCAAAAGGACGACATTGTGAGTTTCGCCTGTATGACAATTCCAAATAGTGTCAACGACGAAGAAGATCCTAGTCCAGCTATGCGTGGGCGGGCGGGCGCGCCACCGCGTCCCCCCGCGCCCCCACCACCCCCCGCACCGCAGCTCTCGGCGCGCGCGCAGCGGCTACTCAAACGCAGTTCGAGACTAGCCGTGGCGTCGCGAGGGCCGTCTCGTTCTCCATGAAGAAGGTCTCCGAATGAGAACCGAAACTAGTCGGCTACACCGACAAATTACTAGTGAGTAAAACCGTGACTTAATAGAAAAAATGTCCAAATTTGATTCCTGCTTGGAGTAAAGGTACTTACCTGAAAGACTATACGTAATCAAGCCGCCCGGTTGATATCTTCTCAAATAGTTAATTCAGTCTAAATGCTCTCACCAACATGCATACAAAAGGAATCCAAAGGACACAGCCCGCTCTAACGTTACTAGAGGGAGGCATTACCTAGATACCTCCACTTTGTTGTGCTATACCAACTTGCTGCAGGAAGTTGGGTCTTACTGGCATAGCAATAAGGTTTACTAGGTATTAGGTGGAGCTGAGACAGTGCACGTGCGTTGCCTAGGTATTTTACAGTCACATACCTAAAGCTGCGCGTGTTTGGTGGCCCTCAGTTTCGTACTATTTGTGTGAGTGGAAAGGCCACCAAAGATTCAGTATGGTAAGAAAGGTGTACTAAGTCTATTTTGATAATATTGTTTTAGAGATTGGTTTTGCGTCGAGTCTGTTTAGGAATATTTAATTAGACTACCGACGCTGATATTGGTAGAGTCTTTCTTTAACGAAGATCCGATCTAAAATCTGTGGAGGTAAAACGTGGAATATTAGAATCAAATAAAATAAAGAGAGCTAGAATAAAATATTATGTACAAAATCCAACGAGCTGTTTGCCATAACTTTGTCAACACTCATGGATGAAGTACCTACTTTTGCCCATAACGTTCGTTAAAAAATACTTGTATATAGGTGTAAACAATCGATCTTTGAATCGCACGAGATACGCACAGTGTGTTTGGCCTAAATCGGCGAGAAATTTTAAGGTCCTATGTCCCTACATGCGGTCCTGTCAGGAATCCGGAGGTACAACTAGCGCCGCCAATGGAAAAAAAAATCATAACTTCTTTTTGGATGCGTTTTTTGCTTAAGACGAATAATCCTTTAATTAGCCTTAATATTAATTAGCAGAAAGCGGAACAACTAGTAACTAGGTGTAACTAGTAACTAGGCACCAAAAGTGAAAAAGGCGATAAAAGATTTTATTCGTAGGTTCTAGGACCTGGAATCTTTAGATTCCAGGTTAGGTCTTAAAAGGTTAGGTCTTGCTTAGGTCTTAAAACTTAATGAAGCGTTTTTGGCAAAAACGCATCCAAAAAGAAGATAATTATGTTTTTTTTCCATTAGCGGCACTAGTTGTGCCTAGGTTTTACCTTAAGTAGCGTTTCCAGCCTTTTCCCTGATATTGCCACGTTAATTAGCAGGAAGCGTTAACAACAAGTAACTAGGTGTTATTTCCGCTGGCACGGTTAGCGTTTATTGCTTTCCGCTCTGCTTTATTGCTCGTCCTATCACAAGGGAAAATGGACCAGAGGACCTGCTTGAACAACGACTCTTTACCATAACGTGCTTTTCTAATACCCTCGCAATGATAATTTTCTAATACCATCGTAAGAAAAGTCGTGCCAAAGTAGCCGGAAAACAGTGGTTGCGCCGTGCGCAGGATCGCAAGAGGTGGCGTGAGCATGAAGAGGCCTTTACTCAGCAGTGGGTGCTCACAGGCTGATGATAATGATGATGATAGTAAGATGATCATCCTTTACAAGTGTAAAGCCCACTAGCTAGGCAAATGCCTTCTCTAAGTTAGAGACCACGCGTGCGGATTTGTCATTTTCGCTTTCGCATAATAATGCTTCAGACGCTCAGTTTTCTTCACGATGCTTTCCTTCACAAGTAACTACAATATTAGAGCATCGACCGTGATATAGATATACTCATATGAGACAATATTTTCCCAATGCAAAGTTAGGTTTTTCTACCAATCCAACTTTTCTCCGACTCTCTAGTCTTTTCGACCCAAAATGCGGACTTCAGACGAAGATGTCGACAAATTTTAAATCTTCGGTGGAAAATTCGGAACCCAAAGTTTTTTGTTCGAAAGTCCGTTATTGGCTTAATCTTATCTTTAGACAATATTGAGAAACTAATTTAAATGTTTTTTATTTTGGTCCAGTAGTTTTGTTTTTATGCGCTAAAATGTTTTGTTGCTATGACCGCCAACAGTACGCAGACCGTCGCGTGACGTCATAAAACTGTATCTTTGAAACGTTGTAAAATTTAAGCTACTGAACCAAAATAACAAATATTGAAATTAGTATCTTATAATAGCCAAAAGTTTTGAATAAGCCAATAACGGACTTTCGAACAAAACACTTTGGGTTCCGAATTACCTAAAAATCATAACCAGTTACTTTCATCATTATCGTAAATTGTTTTTTGAATCGCATTAGCTTGGCATTAGTTACAGTGATACGCATTATTCAAAAATTGCATTGGCTGGTCTTTCGGCCTTTCCACTTCTACATCCGTATGGTTTATGTGTTCGGGGCAACACTTTATTATTGCCGAAATTACCGCAATTATTATCGGACGTTTGGCAGATGTAGGTGCCTCCTAGTGTTCCGAACACGGATTAGTGGCCGTTATAGTTTTGCTTATTTATTAGCGTGTTTGATGTGGACCGTTCTGCTTTATTGCCTGTTCGACGGTTGTATTTGCGAGCGTTCTACTGATCTGCTATTGGTAGTTAGATGTACCGATAGCAAAATAGTATGAATTTCTTCCGAATACTGCTCCGACAAGACATTGCTCCGACCGACAGAGCGGTGTAGAATGAATGTGGCGTCTAATGTGTAACTAACTACCCTCAATTTTTATAAATAAATCACAATATAACATACTTACATATTTCGCTTCATCCTCATTAATTTATTAGTCAACACAAGTATTTATTAGTCAACATAAGGGGTAATAAATCATTATTCTTGTTTATCTACTAAACAATAATTATTTTCCATATCTTTAACAAAAAAAAAATCGCTGGAGTGGTCACAGATGACCCGTTTAGGTTAGGACTGAAGAAATCTGGGCATTTTCCCTGCACTGGGACACTATCGAACTGGCAAAATAAAAATAAAAGCACAAAAAAATATCGCATTTTTATTCATGATCCAAACTTTAGCTTCTAGCTAGGTGAAGACATTATTTTAAGTGTTAAATAAAATTAAATCATACTGCTGAAAGAAAATGCAATCACCATATTTTTGATGCCCCCATTCGGACTGCTATGCTAATAAAAACGCCCGGCCACTTTTAGTTCAACTTCTAGCCGATAAAAACACCGAGAGAGGGAGAACAAAGACCAGTTTTCCAGTTATAGGAAGCGTCGGTTTACGGCTTCGTATTCTGCGACACTGCATTCGACTGCAATATTATCACACTAGGGGTGGTATTAATAGTCGTCTGAGATCACCTACTTGAGATCGATCTCAAGTAGGTGAACTCAGAAAAGTCAAATGCTAATGTCAAGCCTGGCTAATGTCAAACTTGAGTAGCTGTCAGCATATTAAAGCTGTCAGCGTATTAATAGACACTACCTTGAGATTGACATTGATATTAGCCAAGGCTTGACATTAGCGTTTGACTTTTCTGAGATCACCTACTTGAGTTCGATCTTGAGACGACGACTATTAATGCCACCCTAATATTATAAACACAAAAGTTTGTATGGATTGATGTTTGTGACTCTTTCACGCAAAAACTACTCAACGGATTTAGAAAGACGATAGAAAGACGTTTATTAATAGCCACGGAAAAACAATGATAACAAACAAAATATCGACACAACATACTAGGTACGTACAAGCGACAATCTCCTCCGTGTAAAGGAGGCTTTACGGGTCCACTGAGGCGTAACCGGCGGCGCGTCGGCCGCGGCGGGCGGCGACATGCATATTTGATTCTGTCATAAACTCAATTTGCAGCTAATCTCATCTGAGATTGTCGAAGAAATAAAATTTCACACGCCGTTGATTCACTCGTGAATGTAAATAGGAGACGGGGGAGTGGGTGCGACGGGAGGCTAATAAAATATACGCGGCCGCGTTCGCGGCACAAAACAAACTTGCACGGCAGAGGGACGGAGCCAAATCGGTCAAGGGGTTGCCTTGTCGAGATATGGGGAAAATTTATTTAGATTTGACGTTTGATGTAAATAATTTGTTGATTGCTTAGGGTGGCATTAATAGTCGTCGACTCAAGATAGAACTCAAGTAGGTGATTTCGGAAAAGTTAAATGCTAATGTCAAGCCTTGGCTAATGTCAATGTCAATCTCAAGATAGTGTCTATTAATATGCTGACAGCTACTCAATTTCAAGATCGAACTCAAGTAGGTGATTTCGGAAAAGTTAAATGCTTATGTCAAGCCTTGGCTAATGTCAATGTCAATCTCAAGATTTACTGCAGATTTTTGAATTGAGAAATTCACTAAGCAAATCCATAAGTATCCTTTTATCTCTGCAGATTTATCACAAAAGAGCGTGACAGAACGATACTTTTTATTTACTTAGTAAAATTCTCAATTCAGAAACCGGGCCTGTCTGCCGATTTCTGAATTGAGAAATTCACTAAGCAAATGCCTAGGTATCGTTCTGTCTCCGTAGATTTCACACAAAAGAGTGAGACAGAACGATACTTAAGTATTTGCTTAATGAAATTCGCTAAGCAAGCACTTAAATATCGCTCCGTCTCTGCATATTACTCACAATAGAACGTGACAGAACCATACTTAAGTATTTAGTTAGTAAAATTCTCAATTCAGAAAACCGAGCCTTACTGCCGATTTCTGAATTGAGAAATTCGCTAAGCAAATGATTTCTCACAACTCTTCAGATTTCTCACAAAAGAGCGTGACAGAACGATAGTTAAGTATTTGCTTAGCAAAATTCTCAATTCAGAAACCGGGCCTCAGTCTATTAATATGCTTACAGCTACTCCAGTTTGACATTAGCCAAGGCTCGACATTAGCATTTGACTTTTCTGGGTTCCCCTACTTGAGATGAAGCTGAAATAGGTGATCTCAGTTCACTATTAATACCACCCTTACTGCCGGTTTCTGAATTGAGAAATACGCCAAGCAAATGGGTAAGTATCGTCCTGCCTCTGCAGATTTCTCACAAAAGAGCGTTACAGAACGAAAAAAAAAATTCTCAATTCAGAAACCGGGCCTTAGTGAATAAAAATATTTCACTTGACTCGTGCTTCGGGGGCTTTCTTTAGCAGCACGACGGTTTTCGTTCACGGCTCATTTGGCTTCAGACGCGGAGACGGGCAAGATGCGGCGCGACAATTTAATATTTCCCGGTTTAAGCCGACGGCGTGTGCAAGAAAAATAATTAACTAAAGTTTATAAATACTAATCAAAGACCATTGCGAAATGGCGACCCCGAGAGGATCGGTTTGCAGACCACCAGCCAGAATATGGTCCGACGACATAGCAAAAGTACCCAGAAAACAGTGGTTGCATCTGACGCAGGATCGTGAGAGGTGGCGTGAGTATGAAGAGGCCTTACTCAGCACTTCCCTCTCCAGACTACCTTTTTTATTATAGTGGCCCTTTTACCGACAGCTTAGGTCATGAAAAGGGCACACTAAGTCCAACAAACGATCGAAACCGAGTGCCGGGACCTATGTGCGGTAGGTCTTGCCGCCTTAGCTTGTGCTTCGGTACTCTGCGAGTGGCTCGTGGATGCATGTTTCCACTTTCCACTACCTTCTGTCCAGGAAGGTGCCGGAGCAGCGAGTCTGCTCACAACTCGCAATTCGTAAAACTGCTAACGGTTCAATCCCCGCTCGGGACACCCGTTAAGCAGGCTACTTGCTCTCCTGGCAAGCACCGGAGCTGTAAGGCTCGCTCACTTCCCGATTCGCTATTGCTCGTCTGCCCTTGACTAGCAGCAGGGTTCCTGGAGAAGTGATCCAGCTATCATCTCTACTTATTTGTCGGAACAAGTCCCGGAAATGCGTCACCATGTACTAAACCAAGTGCATTGTTCGGCTATAAGGGACTTTCAAACCCCCGCATCTGACCACCTCGGGGCCCTTCGCCTTAGACCGGTGAAATCAGATACTAGTTGCGCGCGGAGAAGGACGCACAGACACGTCATAAGACATACTGAGCAGACGGACATGTCCTTCCCCTGCAACTAACCAACGAGCCACCACGAGTCCATCCTCAATGTAAAGGCCACCGACGAATCGGTGCGAGGCCTTACTCAGCAGTGGGTATTAACAGGCTGATGATGATGACGAATCAAAGATACGTAGAAAATAACGATTAGCTATTTTATCTCATAACATATTGCAGCCGGAAGCAGCAGAGATCAGACAACTTTCGATGCAATTTGTTATTTCCCACGTAATCCATTCCACAACCATATCCGTTATACATTTTTATCCTGTGTGTAACAAACTGACTGACAACAACAGATGAAACAACTGATTAAATAATTACACAAATAAAAAAAATCTTGTAAATAATTAATTTCTGGTGTACAATTTGTTCTTTATCCATCTGTCTCGTGAAATTTTGAACATAAGACTGCAAAGAAAGGATTTCCTGAAAATGTTCACCATTAAAGCGAACAGGGGTTTCAAAAGGAAAACCTACGGTTCTATGAGAAAAAAAATGGGTTCTAAAACCGCGTTTTCGATTTGCGTTTACGATCGAAAGTTTTTATCAGAGTGCACTAAAAAGGCCGGTGTACACACGACAGTACATCGAACCTTATGCTAGTACACCCGAAAGCACGTCAGACTGTACACTTTTGTTGTAAAGTCGCCCGTAACGTAACCGCGTAGAGTGCTAGCGTATAAGGGTCGACGTGCTGTCATGACATGTCATTGTGTACTTTACTCGGTTACGTTACGGGCGACTGTACAACAAAATTGTACACTATATTTCATGACGTGTACCTACACCAGACCTACACGATCCGAGTAGCATTCTATTCAGATTAATCATTAAGTAGACTCCGAGCAGCGCACCAACACCATATAAACACGGCTGTATTCCCACGGCGAAAGGCTGATGCGAAATCTTCAGTTACCAATTATTTAATTTTTAAAATATATTTTTTTCAATATCGTCACCCTCTCAATGCTATAATAAACCAGTCCCAGTAATCTCGAATTTGCCATTAACTTTTTGTCCAGCGTCCACCCGGCGGGCTATGCCAGTAGTTTCCAAATGGTTTAGGCCCGGTTTCTGAATGGGCATTGATCAGTGAGGCATCGATTGTCGTAAATTGAAAACCATTTCGAGGAATAGGGATACTGATTACTATTAGGGGTTTAAATAAGTAAAATTAAAACGGATTATTAACATTTATCTCCAAAAATGTTTACTTCATTTTTCTTTCGATGACGTCATCGTAGCCTCTAATTCGGTAGTTCCATAGCCTACAAATATTTAAAAAAATACATTCGTCAACAACAACTGTCAAAAGTGTCAAACGTCAACATATTTTTATTTTATGAAATTTTAAATAATTAATAAAAAAAATACATAAAAAATTAAGAAAATATTCAAATTAGTTTCTTATATTTGTCTATATTTTCCATTTATAGAATAAAAAATAGGATTTGGCGATACCCATTGAGAAATTCGCTAAGCAAATGGGTAAGTATCGTCCTGTCTCTGCAGATTTCTCACAAAAGAGCGTGACGGAACGATAGTAAAGTATTTGCTTAGCAGAATTCTCAATTCAATAACCGGGCCTTACTCTATTAATTACCGCTTTCCAATGACATCTACTTAACATTGACAGTTGACGTTTGCAAAAAGTAACTAGATGCCGCTGCAATGCCATACCTAGCTGTCATATTATAGCAATGACTAAAGAGAAAGTTCTCATTGACCCGTCAGTAGGCAGACCAGCAGCCCGGTGGCTAAGGCGACAGAGAGTCATCCACGGGCTTTCTGTCGCCTTAGAGATGCGAGATGCGATGAGACCAAGGAGGATGGCGTGAAGGGTATAAGGCCTATACCCAGCAATGGGCAAATGTGGGCTGAAAATGATGATGTTGATAATGATTGCTAATAAGTGGATATTTTTGAGAATAATCTGGACCAGCACCGATCCGGCGACCAGCTTCCAACTTTGTCACAAAGAGAAAAGACAATTTTGGAGTTTTACGGCAGAACCCCCGGCATTGGCCAGTGATCGATTCGAAGCCTACCGGCTCTCCCGTTACATTTTACTACTCCTTTTATTGCGTCAAACGATTTTAATCAAGCGAGTTTTCGCTTCAAACCTTAGCCATTAGCGTCTCCGGGACGAAATAAAATTCACGAGCTCCCCCTCCGTCAATTTGCTTTTAACTTCGTTTAAATCGTCAATTCAATACCCACCTAATTCAATTCAACAACGAATATTGTATTATATTCTTCTTCTAATTATTTCTTTAAAGCTGCCACACATTTGATTGAGGCACTAATGATTTTTTTGTAGAATTTAATGATTCGCGATATTTGGGATTTAAAGTTAACTACCAACAAATACAAAACGAAAAATGGGGGAAAAAAATCAAATCAAAAAAGCATTTTAAAAGAATGGCAAACCCTTTTGCTAGCGTCATTTTTAGACTGAATTTTTCAACTCTTTTGTGGAACTTTGTAACCATTTCCACATTTGCTGAAAGCCTTCATCAATACTGGGGCTTTGAATTCGATCAGCAGTCGGAATGGTATCAAAGAGCTAGCGGTAAAAGTTCTAATCTGATGGCTGGTACACACTCGCTTAGCATAAGCAAACGGACGCTAACGAATAAGCAAAAAGCTATCGTATATCCGTCAACTTGGCGCAGTAGAGGCATTCATAATGTAGAGTCAAGTGAGAGGCTGATAGCGAAGGCCTGGTTTGTGAATTGAGAATTTTACTAAGTAAATAGGTACTTATGTATCATTCTGTCACGTTCTTTTGTGAAAAATCTGCAGCGACAGAATGATACTGATACTAGTTTTGACCACGTCCGGAAGTCTTAGGCCCAATTGAGAAATTCGCTAAGCAAGCACTTAAGATGCTGTACGTCTCACAACTAGCGCCGCCAATGGAAAAAAAAAACGTATATTTTATTCGTTTTTTTTTCCATTGGCGATTTGATCCCAATTGAGAAATTCGTATATTTTTTGGATGCGTTTTTAGCAAAAAACGCTCCTGCGATTTCTCAACGCGAGGCTTAACTATTTTAGGACCTAAGGTTTGGATTCCAGAATTGGATTTCCTACGAATGCAATCGATTCTCGCCAAAAGTGGCCACTTCTGGCGAGAATCGATTGCATTCTTAAGTTCTAGGATCTGGAATCCAAACCATAGGTCCTAAAAATAGTTAAGCCTCGCGTTGAGAAATCGCAGGAGCGTTTTTACCTAAAAACGCATCCAAAAAAAGATATGTTTTTTTTTTCATTGGCGTCGCTAGTTGTGAGACGTATTTCATCTTAAGTGCTTGCTTATCGAATTTCTCAATTGGGCCTAAGACTTCCGGACGTGGTCAAAACTATTTGATTATCCCAACGATAGTAAAATAAAATTAAACCGTTAAATTGATTTAAAATTAGCAATGCTTATGAAAGTTTTATAGACACTGGTGCTTGACATATTTACGGACACACCGCGCCTATAGTCATTAAGGAAAACAGGACCTCGTGCAAAGTTTCTGCGTACGTGTTCATCTTAATACGAAATTGCTTCAGAGGCCAATTTTCTAACACAAGGCCTCAACCACCGCTTGTCTTTCCTGTGGGCAGGCTGCCTAAGCTGTAATTATGGTGTAGGTGCTGGGCAAGCCTCAATGTCCCAGGCACTGCAGCGCCGAGTGGTCTCTTCACCCATCTAGTGTGAGCGAATGGACGCTGTATGAATCATCTCATTACATAGATGCAAAGGCCTTAGTTTCTTTTTAATACGAAAATAATCTTGCAACAGTAACGCAATACGCTCAGTGTGTTTCGGCACTAACTCATCGCGTGTATACCCAGCTCAAAGCCAAACGGCACACGGGCGCCATGGACTTTCCAGCCAATCGCACGTAAAACTAGCTTTGAGAAGGGAGCAAGTTGAAAACGTTGAAAAAGAAAGTTTGGCTACCACCCCACTCCCCAGCCTAACTGCCTTCATCACATATGCATAATGGGAGTCTGCAACCTCGAATAAATGTTATTTCCGGTTGTCTGTATCCTCTATTCCTTTGTTTCACAGATGTTTCGCTTTATTGGAACAATAGGGATATGCCTTTTTTTTTTCGAGAAAGCCCATCAAAGTGATTCCCGAAACGGTTCGCAAAGAGGAGTTCAAAAGAAAAATATTTTGTTTCGTTCCGATCGGAATTATTGTTAATCGAATTCACAATAATTTATCTAATTTCCGCGTTTTTCTTTTCGCGTCAATTTATAAAGGAGGAATATTTGACAATTTGCAATTATTATTTCTTTAAATTTTTATGTTTGGTAACAATTTTCTGACTGAAAGAAAATATGAGGGAACTGTTGGCATTATTCCATTTTGTGGAGTTATTTATAAGACAAGGTTGTCTTTTGTGCTTCGCTAGAGAACGAATTAGACTTGTTAAAGCTTGTTTTGAACCGTTTACAAACTTTATCTACTATTGTAGCTACATATGAATTCAAAAATATTAAAGACCGTTGCTTTATTAACTTGCGTGTACAAAAGCTGACCAGATTGGGACATTTTCTTGAAAGAAACTGTATTGAAGAATAATTTTATTATGTCATGCTTTGATATATTGCATTCATCATCAGCAGCCATCGTCCGACCATCCGTTTGAAAAATAAAGTGTCGGATTAAAAAAAAAGTGTCATAAATATAATGAACCTCGTCCAGCTGATCCTTTGCTCCTCAGTATAGTAAAAAACGCCTTTCAATGCTGACAGTCCGCTGTATCTATCCCGAGGAAACATTGAACGTTTCGCCGCCCACTCGAAAACGTATCAAACTTTTCCCTCCAGAAGTGTCGATTCTGACAAAACTTAAAAAATATCCGCCGCGCAGAGTATCTGGGAACTTTTGAAAAATTCAAAAGCAGTGTGAGTGTTAAAATTTCGTGAAAATCACTTAGAAAGTTTCCGTTTCGTTCGGGTGGAGATGCTCGGGAAGTTTTCATAGCGAAACTTTGTTGGTCCAAGCGGAATGTGGGAGGAGTGTAATTTGAGTTCCGATATACGGTGATGGATATGCGGGATAGACGTGGCGTACAAAGGGGCTGCTATCTCAAAGAACAATAGTTCAACTTTTCATATTAATTGTTGAGAGGTTATGCCTAAACATCGTTTTATGCCGTCACACACATACCTACTAAATAAGTACGATTGCATGGAATCTTATTACGAATTAAAATGAGTTATTTTGGGGATACCTTGCTCCACCTGCGTTAATTAGCGCACTAAGTCGAGCATCACGCAGATATGGCCAAGTGTTAGCGATGTTTTTGCTTGTAATCCGCGCGCGACGAGAATGGGATGCGACCTTTTGGAACTGAGATGCGCGCGGTAAGCAAACTCGCGTCGAAGGTACCTTGTCAAAGTAAAATAAAGTATATTTTCGATTGATTTTGACAAGGTTCCATCCCATTCTCATCGCGCACGGATTATAATATTTTAAAGCCTCATAATGTTGGTGAAAACGAACAAACCAAAAAAGGGCCCGCTTTTCTGGCTGTACACTACTGTACAAATCCGACTCAATTTCGGCCGATTTTTATTAATAAGTGACTAAGTTTGTATTATTCTAATGAGTGGGTCAGTAGATTAACCTAGTTGTGAAATTATGATGAATACTTAAAAGTTAATTAGTTTTGGAACTCACATTCTCAGTCCCTGCTTCAAATTGGATTTGAAACTTGTTCTCCTTCATAAAGTGAATGAGATAAATACACTGGCGAGCAAATAACGTCGCTTCGTCCGTTTGACGGTATTTATTTGAGGTATCATGCATGTCCAAACTAGTAATTCGCCCCGAACTGTGAACTTGTGATGTGTAACTTTTTGCTTACACCAGTCGCGCAGGCACGCGCGTATTGCATATAAACTTTACAACCCCATAATAATATCTCGGCAACCCCTCAGCCGATTTGGCTCATGTTCGACTTAAATTACGATCCGACCTTTACTCAAGTTATAGTCGAACGAACATTCATACATACCTAGGTACATACAAACTTACAAACGCTGGATTGCTCCCGTAGACTTGGAGAACTTCGCTCGCTCGTTCAATAGTATTGCCTGGATTTTAATGCCAACCTGACTTTTCCGTAGTGTCTGTTGGAGCGTATCTTGTATTAAGTTATAAAAGTAGGAATTAATTCATTAATTATTAAGTTTTAAATGTAAAAATCATGGCGCACGGCGACACAGGCTCCAATTCTCGGAATAACAGAGCTCTACCTGTGGGGTCTCACAACGTGATTTATTTCTTGCGCGCAAGTGTACAATATCCATTGCTCCGAACTCAAGTTTATGGGATTTATATGTACACAACTTGTGACCTTAATTAATATTTTCTAACTGGCTGAATGTTGCCGACTGTTTTGACCTTTTTGAGTCACTTCATGAATTTGTTATAAAAATAAAGTCTTCAAAAGCAAGATGTATCATGTTATATTACTTTGTCTCCCTTTGTATAAATTCATCTTAGTTATATGCCTTCTCTCGTGACAGAGCAGCTACCATGAGTGTCACTGAAAGTTATAAGTTGGATAAACAACCTTATTACTATAGTATTAGGATACATGACAGACGTCCGGCAGATGTCCGGCACAGCTTTTTCGCACTCGTGGTAGCTACTCAGTTCAGGCAAGAATGAGCAGTTGTTTTTTGTAAATTTAGTTCTGTTAGATGTCAACGATAAAATATACAAAAAGTCCTCGTGTATTAAAAAGTAATTTGTAACAATCGAGAATGGGACTGACACTTGTGGAGTGTACTCACGCCTCTTAAGATGCACTATATTCTGCCATTTTGGTTCAGTGGGTAGTCTGGAGAATCTGAGGACCACAGGTTGGTACTTTCGGAACCAATCCTAAAATGCACTTTTATTGACTCGCGATATTCACACATTATTTATTGTATACGAAACGGGTCGAATCGCCGTTGGTTTTAGGCAAAATAAAAAACCTTATTCATCCCGACGTTTCGGCCGCGTTACAGCTGCCGTGGTCGAAGAGAGACTTAGGCCCGTAAGATCAATCACAGTTTAAACCAAAAAGGCTAGATTAAACCCTATCTGTCGATTAATTTTCATACAAAATGCGAGGTTTAATCTAAGGTCTGAGTTTAAACTGTGATTGATCTTACGGCACTTAGTAGTTAAATTGGCAACACTGGTGTGTTGTATTTCTTTGGTGAAATTGAATTGGGTCAGAAACTAGGTACATCGCCGTTTCGAAACTTGCTTATTTTGGCTTTGAACAGTATAATATCGAGCCGCACTTAAAATGAAAAAAAGAAAGAAAGAAAAGACATTTATTGCACACAAAACAAAACCGTAAATTAAAAATAAACATACTGTCTAAAATGGACTTAACTAAGAAGCCTCGCCTGATATGACTAATCGTCAGACAAGCCGATATTTCCCAGGTGCTCGTAACACGAGTCATGCGTGGTGCAGACTGTTGGACTGACCACAAACTAGTGGTCACTAGGATGCACTTGCGACTTCGCCCTCCAATCCGATGTAACAGAGCGAAACCGATTCGTCTTAATGTCGAAAAACTAGCCTGTTTAGAAACTCAGAATACGTATTGTCGAGCTTTAAATAGCGCATCTGAAATGCTTGCGATATAGCCCCGGAAAACTGAGAGGAACGCGCGACTGAAAGACCGGAGTGGAGGCACCTCGTGCAAACGAGTGTTTTCAACTTCGAGGACAAACGAAGAAGGGATCTCGACGCTAAGAGAGACCAACTGAAAGCCCGACCACCTGCGGCAATAAACTACACATATGTGAACGGAATACTCACATGTGGCACCTGCGGACGAACATTCACTGCTAAAATTGGATTCGTTAGCCACATGAGGGCTCATCAGCGAAGCCCATCAGTCCAACAGCAGTCGCCGTAGCCGTATCGGCTAGGAAGACATCATCATAGTGCAAAGGGCACAAACTCAGCATTGTGCTTAGGGTGGGAACCCTCAGCGCTGATTTTCAATTAGTGCCATGAAATGAAGTGCTTTGAATTTGTGCTTTGAAAACGGGCCATAGCTGCCGCCGTTCGAATTTCTGGCCTAAGTTTAAACGTATTATTATGATGATTGTATCAAAGCAAACAAAAGTTGCTCTTCTGTGTTCCGCAGTGTGTCGAGCCATAACCGCCGCCTAATTGTCAGCTATTATGATCTGCTTATTGCTATTGTAACAGGCGGGAAAACCGTTATTGCGTTTTTTGTTTATGGTCACACAAAGCGGTGGCAGTTATTTCCTTAATTGGTTCTTTAACGTTGTCATTAATGCTTTCTTGTGACACACATTTTGACGGCAATTAGTGTGTAATGTCTAATCGTCGTGCCACGGAAATTAAGCTTTCTAAATGGCCTTTGCCCAGCTAGTGGGCAAAGGCCATTTAGATGTACAATTACTGTACAGGTACAATGATTGTACAGGCTACATCTTACTTTTTTTTTTACTAAACTATCGTGAGGAAACTCTGTACTGATGGCAACTCAATCTTGCGGAGATCTAAGTGACAGATAACTCAAGAAGAAAATATGATTTGTGGAGTGAGAATCAAGCAATAAGGCTCCCACCACACAGGTGCGTTTTTGCGTATGCATTATTGAGTTTGCGTTATTGCGATATCGGTTTTCAGTACATTTTGTATTAGGATATCGCCATGGAGTTACACACTGCTGCGGTAAGAACGCAATGGCATTCCTAAATCAAAATGTACTGAAAACAGATATGGCAAGAACGCATCCGATCTTACCGACCTGTGTGGTGCCTTAAAAGTCTTTTACCTCCGATTTCTGAATTGAGAATTTCACTAATCAAATACTTAAGTATCGTTCTGTCGATAGATGTCAGATAAAAGAACGTGACAGAATTCAGAAGCCGGTCCTTAGTTCATTTCAGTACGAGCCACTGGCTCATTCTAAACTCCTACAATGTTTGCTGCCTACAATACAAATTGAGTGAGATAGGAGTACCTTCTTTTACGTTTTGGCCCTCGACAATAAACAAATCACGCGCTTTAAAAAAAATACAATAAAACAAATGCCGCCCGGAAACAGTTGACAGCTGCTGACAGTTCCATTTTTCTTCACAACCTTAGCCAGATTTGATTCACCTTTGTTTGCAGGCAGGTTTATTGGGTGGAGTGTTATTTACATAATGGACACTCGCGGATGCCACCCACGTAGCGCCCGCGTATTGTTACAGACTACGGTAGAAAGAATAGGTTTTTTTTGTTTAATTACAATCTAGGTGTTGCTTTGTCTTTAGTCAGCATACCTAGGCACAACTAGCGCCGCCAGTGGAAAAAAAATCATATCTTCTTTTTGGATGCGTTTTTTGCTAAAAATGAAACGTCAAATGATAATCACTAGGCTTAACTTTTGGCGGCGGCGGGTTTTATTCGTAGGTGTTCTACGTTGGAATCTAAACTTTAGGCCCTAAAAATAGTTAAGCCTAGTAATTATCATTTGACGTTTATTTTTTAGCAAAAAAGCATCCAAAAAGAAAATATGTATTTTTTTGTCCATTGGTGGCTTTGGTTGTGCATAGGTTTGGGCCTTAAGGCTGGAAGATTGCAGCGTGGCGGGAAATTCAAAAATTTCACAGTTTTTTACATTTTGTAGCTAAACTGAGCTATTTTTGTTCAGCGACTTTTCGTTCGCGGCAATAACATAGTATTCTTTTCATTATTGTAAACAACAGAACAACAATAATTCAGCCTGGTCTACGACAAGTTTTTTTGGGCAGTGCCACTGCTTCGTAGATGAACACATAATCGGCTGAATTATTGTTGTTCTGTTGTTTACAATAATGAATGAATACTGTTTAATTGCCGCAAACGAAAAATCACTGAACAAAAATAGCTCAGTTTAGCTACAAAATGTAAAAAATTGTGAAAATTTAGAATTTCCCGCCACGTTGCTATCGTCCACCCTTAACAGCAGCCTTAACACCTCAATGATCCTCATATTCGAGCGATTTTTTTAACTGTATGTATTTATGAGAAGTTTAAAATTGTGCTCGGGACAGAACTTTAACCACAACCTCAGGCAAACCATGTCGGCCGGTAAGGCCGGCCACGTACAGTTGAAGTTTTCCCCTACGTAAAAACGAATCAGGATTCCGAACGCAGTTAAATCCATGGACCTACCACACACATTCAGTATTTTTCCGTTCGGAATTTTTCTGTTTCGAAACTCCGATTGTCTGTGCATATAAAATCATTTCGAATGCCCTGTAGAGCGCCAGAATGGTTTGCGGAGGGAGGTGGGTTCAAGTCCTTTCCCGAATTTTTTAACCATACCATAATACATCTTTAAATAATTAAATACTTTCAAATAAAAAGAGAAATGCCAATTTTAAATGTTTCCCTAGCATGGGTTCGTGTTAAAAAAAAGGGGTTTAACTACCTAACTGTATTTTGTTAAATGAAATCGCAGTCCAGACCACTTTAGAAACCACTGTTTTATATTAAAAACCTAATTCTAAATATCAACACGATCAACTTTTATTATGGGGTCAACTTTAAAATCGCGAAAACCACTTCGATAATAGCCATTTTGTAAAGTTATTCACATGGATGAGTCGAGTGACCTCTGTGGTGGATGCTGCTGACCAAGACCACATCTTTTATTATTAATGGGCATCGTCATTTTTTATTTTTTATTCTATAAATCGAAAATATAGACAAATATAAGAAACTGATTTGAATATTTTCTTATTTTTTTATGTCAATATTTTTTTATTAATTATTTAAAATTTCTAAAAGTTTTGTGTATGACGTCACCACTGGCATTATGTACTAAGTTCATTGCCTTCATTCATGATTTAAAAAAAAATGTTGACGTTTGACAAATGTCAGTGTCAAGTCAACAAGAAGGTTATTTTCTGTTATTTGACGCTTTTGACAGTTGTTTTTTTAAATATTTGTAGGCAATGGAACTACCGCATTAGAGGCTATGATGACGTCATCGAAAGAAAAATGAAGTAAAAATTTTTGGCGATAAATATTAATAATCCGTTTTAATTTTACTTATTTAAACCCCTAATAGTAATCAGTATCCCTATTCCTCGAAATGGTTTTAAATTTACGGCAATCGATGCCTCACTGATCAATGCCCATTGCAATGGTTGACCGTATCGGCCACGATGATTGGGATGCACACGAGGATGGCAGTTGAAAAATGATGAACAGCAGCTTTGAGCTTTACTTAATTTTTACATTTATTCGGGAACATTATCTACAATAATAATTTTGATGTTCGAAGCTCGTTAGTTAGTTAGAGAAGCTCTATTAGAGGTTACAAAGGTCGCTGACAGAAACGCGTATCGTTGGCGTGCTCCTATTGGCTCTCTATTTGACAGCTCGGCTCTTGTTTGCCTTTAGATTGGTCTAAAATGACGTGATCTTGTCATCTTGACACAATCTGTCGCAGTTTTGGCTTTATGCGTAAACCAGTGGGATTTTGATTGATCTAGACAAGCGGTAGCGTGTCAAGCCAAGTTCCAGGAAAACTGGCGAACGCACCAAGTGTCTATTTACCCCAATAGATAGATAGATAGATAAAATAATAGATAGGTTAATTTTCTGCAAACACCATCAACCAATTAATGTTTTTAGTTCGATCGATATTATTTTTGACAAAAATCTAATGTAATAAAAGAAGGTTGTTATTTTTTATAATTTTTCACCTACTTATTCTACCGAATCTGTGGAACACCGTTTTTTTTTAAGTTTTTTTTTTTCAATTGGCTTCAATAGGTGCCTTTGCATCTTCTAAGTAATATGATATCTGTAACCAACCGACTGGTCTGCTCACGCCTTTAGTCTAAAATATTCTAATAGAAGCGAAATGTTAAACTGTCAGAAATATCCACAAATTGTAGGCACTTAGCATAGACCAACGGACCACCACTCTGCATTGCCGTCCAATAATTGAAAAGCGTATTGGGGCTAAAAACCACTGCGCCTAATTGGCTTTTGCCATAAAATTCTAGTTCGATGTTTTCATGGCAGCTTTGGGAATGTTCGTGAATAAATTAATAATTATTTTTGGTCGTATCCTCCGAAGAAGTAACTATAGTTATTTTCCTATTATAATAGGTACATCACGCCATTGCTTATTTTGGCTTCTTCGTTAGAGAGTGTATAACCCGCGCGGAATGAGAATGGGATGCGACTTTTTGGAACAGAGACGCGCGCGGTAAGCAAACTCGCGTCGATGCAACCTTGTCAAAGTAAAATACAGTATGTTTTCGATTGACTTTGACAAGGTTCCATCCCATTCTCATCCCGCGCGCTTTATACAAGACATAGTTAACAAATTTTTGAATGGAAAAATAACATACTTTGTAGACGTAATTTTTCTTTAACTATGCGCACAGAAAAGTACTTACGAGGATAAAATTGATACCTACTAATTTTGGCTCAATTATTACAAAATAAAATTACAATTACCCCCAAAAACATATTATCAGCATATTATCTACTGACAACAGGAATCATTACTGCATTTTCATAGAGTAAATTGGTTTAAAAGACATAAAGGTATCAGCACTTCATGATCATTAGTATAATATTTTAGAGTCAGAATCTCATTGATGCAGCACTCTCCACCTGTCCTATTCCGGTCACCGGCCAGCTGTTTCACACCCTGTACGGGCAGCATGGTAAGCCCGAGATAGGCCCTTCTCTATGCAAAACTGTCAACTTGTCGGTCGGGCTCGAGTTGGCTCTACGCCAACATGGCGACCGAGATCGAGATGGCGTCGAAAATAAATTTGTCTTTATAAATCGAAAATAAAGACAAATATAAGAAACTAATTTGAATATTTTCTTTTTTTTTTATGTAAATATTTTTTTATTAATTATTTAAAATTTATAAAAGTTTTGTGTATGACGTCACCACTGGCATTATGTGCTTAGTTCAATGCCTTCATTCATGCTTTAAAAAAAAAATGTTGACGTTTGTTGACGTTTGACAAAATGTCAGTGTCAAGTCAACAAGAAGGTTATTTTCTGTTATTTGACGCTTTTGACAGTTGTTTTTTTAAATATTTGTAGGCAATGGAACTACCGCATTAGAGGCTATGATGACGTCATAGAAAGAAAAATGAAGTAAATATTTTTGGCAATAAATATTAATAATCCGTTTTAATTTTACTTATTTAAACCCCTAATAGTAATCAGTATCCCTATTCCTCGAAATGGTTTTCAATTTACGGCAATCGATGCCTCACTGATCAATACCCATTGCAATGGTTGACCGTATCGGCCACGATGATTGGGATGTACACGAGGATGGCAGTCGAAAAATGATGAACAGCAGCTTTGAGGTTACTTAATTTTTACATTTATTCGAGAATATTATCTACAATTTTGATGTGCGAAGCTCGTTAGTTAGGTAGAGAAGGTAATTTTTCTTTAACTATGCGCACAGAAAAGTACTTACGAGGATAAAATAGATACCTACTAATTTTGGCTCAATTATTACAAAATAAAATTACAATTACCCCCAAAAACATATTATCAGCATATTATCTACTGACAACAGGAATCATTACTGCATTTGCATAGAGTAAATTGGTTTTAAAGACATAAAGGTATCAGCACTTCATGATCATTAGTATAATATTTTAGAGTCAGAATCTCATTGATGCAGCACTCTCCACCTGTCCTATTCCGGTCACCGGCCAGCTGTTTCACACCCTGTACGGGCAGCATGGTAAGCCCGAGATAGGCCCTTCTCTATGCAAAACTGTCAACTTGTCGGTCGGGCTCGAGTTGGCTCTACGCCAACATGGCGACCGAGATCGAGATGGCGTCGACCGAGCCTTGTCTACAACCGGCAGCATGGCAGCATTGTCCGAGATGGTGTCGGCCTAATTTTGACAGATGCGACCGACACATGTCTGGCACCCACGGAGCCTCTAGAGCATAGATTAGAGGGGAAATGTACATTTTTTTCTTGGTTTTTGTTGTTTTTTCGCTGTATGTGTATTTACTAATGCATACTCGAATAAATTAGAACTATTGTCCCACTTATTTTCGCTTTTTTGTTGTGTTACTACATTAAATTTGATTAGTTTCTTGCGTTAGAACGAAATGCAATCCTTCACTTGCTAGTGATGTACCCCAATTGGTAATAATCGGTATCTATTTCAACAGTGTTGCCAGACCAAAATACAACATTTTTATTTAGAATGGCAATAACTACTTTTTGCTCGACATGACCCTAATCTATGGCCATCTCGAGTCACGCCTGCCATGCCCGCACAGTAGGTAGACATGGCAAGTATCTCACTCGAGTTCGACAGAGTGTCAAAACAACCATGCTAAGCATACTGGTACGTCACACGACACGACATCACGACACCCACCTTCGGCACTATCAGTGCTATTTTCCTGGACCAGATCCACCACGGCAAAAAAAATAAAACCCATGGTCGCTCCTACATGCCCGTTGTTTATTCCGGATCGGAGACTTAAGCAAACTCGGAATCGCCCGTGAAGTGCCAAAACACACTGAGCGTATCTTGCACCGCGTAATGCGCAAGATACGCAAAGCAAAATACGCTTAAGTGTGGCTCTATTCGCGTAGTATAGTCAAGATGGATGCGAGACTTCTAGGCTCTATTAGGTTAGGCGCAGCGACGCATATCTTGTTTGTATCTTAGCCGTAAGTTTTCCTCTGAAAATAAAATAAAATAAAATAAATAATACACGTGGTGAGGCAGTGCAGAAGAAATTGTATCTAGCACGGTGTTTACGCGTAAGGCGTCATTCTGGGGCCTTAGCTAATGGTGCCAAAATGGGCTCCCAGTTGATGGCTTCAATTACGATTTATTAATGCTGTCGGTCGTTTTAATGTTTTTGTAATACAGCAAAGAATATTATGATTCTAATTCTAGAGGATTGGTTCGCTGGTTGTAGGAGAAAAACGAGGAAACCCCAGTTTGGTCCTTCTACTCGGACGCCATCGCCACGCCATTGCGTTACAGGCTAAGGCCCCTGATTGAACGCGAGTGTCGTGTGAACCTGTAAATAACCTGTTACACGATACACAATAAATTTATATGAATATGAATAAGTGGCGCGAGTGACGCGATGACAAGAATTGTATGCACATGAGGCCAATGAGGACCATCGGTATTTTATACATTGGTTCACTTATTTTTGTTGATGTCCGGATAGCCAACTAGTTTTGGTTCTCATTCGGAGACCTTTAGAGAAACGACCCTCGAGGCCGAAGGCAGTCTGTCACTTCGCGCAAACAGCCGCAGCGCGCGCCGTGACGGTTTATAAAATAAAAAATGTGCATTGTTTATGGAAGCTTAAAACCATCAGTATGTTTGATCGCCTAAAGTTCACGCGACCAGCTATGATCGCGCGGTCATGTTCAATTAAGGCGAGGCCTAACGCCACCTAAAATGAGTCGCGTCGCGTAAGATACGCCCAGTGTGTTTTGGCACTAAGGGGTCGCTGCAATAAATATTAAGCTAAGTGCTAAGCCGGGCCGGCATTGGCAAGTCTGGCGACACAGTCAGTTGGCGGATCAGCTGGCTACTGGCAACTCGCCAGCCACGGCTAACCTGTACCGGGGACCCTGCGACGTTTATCGACTAACTTATCGACTGCTCAGGGCATTAATAATGAGGAGCAAAACGACTTAGGCCTTTAAATTTATTGTCGATGATTTATACAGAGTCGGTTGATATTTGCATGTCAAAAAAGTGACCACTCCGACGTAAAGGATCGATGTAAATTCTTCTGAACATACCACGGTAATAACTTGATAATTACCGTAGGCCGAACCAATATTTCCATCCTAAACGAGCTCAGAACGAAGCGACTGTCAACAGTCGGTCGCCAGAGGGCCCTCAGCTTTTTTGGGCACATTATGCGGTCAACTTGTCATACTCTAGAAAAACAGATCTCTTTGGACCAGATGGAAGGCAGTCGGGCGAGAGGCAGACAGAATACCAATGCGCTGGTCCGATGCCCTAAAGAGGGCAGCAGGTGGATCCATCCAGCACACATCCTATCGCACCCATGACCGTGATGAGTGAAGAACTGAAGAACCATCGTATACCATCACGATCCTCAGATTTTTGAGTTACAACTACAAGTATGGCTCATCCGCCTTCGTGAGATAAAACAACTGTACCTCTCTCTGACCCAAATCGGAAAACGCCACTAAGTTTACAAACGACCAAACTCGACTAAAAGCCCTTATAGTATGCTAAATAGATTGTGTGGTGATTAAACGCCCACTTTGACCACATTAGCTGAAACCGGGCAGTTTGTTCGACAATCGTTGCTACTGGATTCCCGAAAACCCGCTGAACCATTCACTTTGGTCCCTTATGAAATAAATAATATTGTGTTGGGATTCGTTCGCAAGATCGGAAAATTGTTCACTCAAAACTAAGGCCTTTGCATCTATGTAATGAGATGATTTATACAGCGTCCAGTGGCACCTTCACTCGCACTAGATGGATGTAGAGACCACTCGGCGCTGCAACGCCTCACTTAATGTCCTTTTATGGCGTTATGACTTATTCGAGGATTGTGATTTAAAACTTAGACCTCCAATTCCATTTAAACTTATAAATCGCGATACTTTTAAAAGAGATGCAGAAAACAGACAACAATACCCCAGTTTGGCAAAGTAGGTTCAGTCATCGACACAGTAAAAAACTCCTGGGGCCTTCGCCTGTAACGCAATGGTGCCAAAATGGGCTCCCAGTTGACAGCTTCAATTACGATATATTGTGTTTTTTGTAGTACAGCAAAGAATATTCTGATTCTAATTCTAGAGGATAAGTTCTCTGGTTGTTGGAGAAAAACGAGGAAACTCGGGTTTGTCCTTCTGCTGGGACGCCATCGACACGCCATTGCGTTGCAGGCTAAGGCCCCTGCTAGCTCTTACCGCATAGTATGTCAATAAAATTAAAAGGAATATCCCAGCGTGTCGCTCACGCTACCTAACTGCTACAGAAGTGTGGAGACTGGCCGATGGATCACTCGGTGATAGGATGGGGCTGCTGACTGCTACCACGGTCAGTAGACAATAAAATAGGGTCTAAAATTACAGTAAAGTGGGTCTTAGATCCATCTCTTGCGCATTAATAACGGACAACGAGGCTTGGCTTTGACTTGTGGCCGACTGTGTTGAACCCTGATTGCAGCCAACTAACTGGCTGCCTAAAGAGCCTTGCACGTTTAACACGAACTGATCCCACAGTACCATTTTATATGAAACAGAATGGAATAGCAAGAAAAAAATATATGTTCAAAGCAGAACTTTTCGTGCTCCCTATATCTATATATATAAAAATGAATCGCCGTGCATTAGTCTCGCTAAAACTAAGAAACGGCTTGACCGATTTGCATATTTACTGTTTTGTTTAGTTCACCATAGTTCAGGGTAGGTTTAAAAGCAAAGAAATATGGGAAAAGTTCAAGGATTAGCTGAAAAAACGGAAGAAATAAAAATTGATAATTTTGTATTGGAATCGCCATTTTTGACGCGGAGAGTCAAACTATTTCAGGTGATACGAAGTTCACCGGGTCAGCTAGTATTTTCTAAAACTGTAAACATCACTCGCGATATCCTAAAAATTCAATTATCATTTTCCAAAATATTTTCCCTGTTTAAAGATTAATGGTGCCCTACCTCACAACTCTACCATATACCTACTGGGGCAAAAACGTACCCTAGAGGTTAGGTGCCATAGTGAAGAAAACCAAACATTATGCCTGAGAATACAAGTATAGTAAAGTGTTAACATAATTATACAAGATGATAGGAATCACACCTCGAATATATTTTTTGCTCGATGACGTTCCGCTGATTTTTAAATTAACAAAATGTAAGCGCTGTGGTAGGAGAAAAATATTTTTAAATATTGTTTTTCACCATATTTTATCAGCTTATAACTATGTCAATGCACTTACGAACACAATCATGTGTTTGAATTTAAAGTTATTCAAAAAACAAGAAACAAAAAGGTTATGAAATAAAAAAATAAAAATTCACATTTTTTATAGAAATATAATCCTATTGACCTCGTAGGTTACACCCTGCAAAAAGAGTTAGGATCTTTAGTAAAACGTTGTATAGTGAAAATGTGTACTATAAACATGTCCATAAAATATGAAAGAAAAATTATCTCCTTTAGAAAAATGATGTAAAAGGCCCCTTAATAGTGAATCCATGCACCACTAGTTTTAGCCCCATCCTACCGGCTCAAGGAGGCTCTCTAATGTTATAATATTCCTAATCGTTTTAGTTCCATGGATGTGCATTCGGCCTTTGAGAAAGGACGATTCTAATTAGTTTGAGGTTTGTTGCAGTGTCATTCGACAGTCTGAGTACTTCTGTCTAATGCCGATGTCACTAGTTTAAATCTTAACTGACGATTAATTCTCAAACAAAACTATTATATTAATTT
The DNA here is from genome assembly GCA_949319315.1 of Zelleria hepariella. Lineage (NCBI taxonomy): Eukaryota > Metazoa > Arthropoda > Insecta > Lepidoptera > Yponomeutidae > Zelleria > Zelleria hepariella. The sequence continues at coordinate 13,530,190 of OX439390.1, forward strand.
AAATTCACAAGGTTTTTTTGACGGAACGGCGTTCTGTGAAATTTCTAGAAATAGCATAGTTATTTCATTACTTACGTAACGGAATTAATATTGTAATTACACAAGTTGCGGGCAAAAAATCTCGTAGCACCAAAAGTCGTAACAAAGTGGCATACAAATTAAGAGCATTGCCCAATGTCAAAAACTCAACGTTCATAAAAACCATTTTCATCAATAAAAAATTCTCTTTCGCAGGTTCATGTGGCCAGTGTTCGCAGCCGTGTAGCATTATCGAGGCGCGTTCGATTTCAAAATTCGAACTGCAAACTTTTTCATACATTATTTTGCTAGCTTAACTATTACGCAGTTTCATTTGGAGTGTTCGCGACCGTGTAGCATTTCGAGACGCGTTCCGAATGCGGCAAAACCCCATTTGTTGTTAAATGGGGCCAGGTGACCCGGGGATTTGTCCACACTGGAACGCAGCAACATCTGGGCAGCCCCGGTGAAAACACTAATTGGTCCGCTTACCCTACTAATCTAAGTCGAAAACTTAATTTCAGTTACGCTGTTATCCTTTGGGGGCTATGTAAATGTTAACCTTATACCGAGGGGCTGGCATAATGCTGGGTTTACAACTTTACTTTACTTAAGGGCGACAAACGAAAATTATCATTCGTTAAGGTTCAACGAAAGTAGCGTGGCGGAAAAGACCAAATTTTCACAGCTTTTTATTTATTTTAAACTAAAACTTTCGTGAGCACTGCACATTTTTCTATTATAACACGGTTTTACTCGCTAGTATTTTGTCGGTGTAGCCGACTAGTTAAACATCACCTTAATCATTTTTAAGCTTAATCATAAGCTTTTTATTTAAGCTAAACTTAAAAAAATTTGTTCAGTGATTTTTGTTTCACGACAACAAAACTTTAGCTACAATATTTAAAAAACTCGAAGTTTAACAGAATGCAAGTCTAGGTAGCAGGAGGCTGTGTTAACTCGATCTATTATTTAATTAAACTAAAGTTCGGTTTCACTTGCAAATAAGCTTCGTAAGCAGGTTAATTAAGTGTAAAGATTTTTATAAGTTTAAAAAATTCGCTCGAGACAGGATTTCAACCCGCAACCTTCTTGCATTCCGTGCACCTGGCACGGGTAAGTGCTTTAGAAAATACAAAAAGTAATTAAGTGTAGTTGGAACAGATTTAGGTATTTTGAAAGTGATTTGAAAAAAAAACTGAATGGCCATTATATCTCGTAGTTCTTTTGACTAAAGTGAAAATAAAGATTTACCTCCCAAATAAAATATTTATATTCATTGCCAGTACAAAAAATGCATTTTAATTGTCGAAGCGCGTAACATTTGTAACCGACCAACGTACTCTTACACAAATGGCGCGTCTTACTCACCGGTAATAGGGGCTATTTCGGCTTGCAATTATCGCCCACATTAATTTGTCGGTGCCCTGTCGTGGCACATTTATCCTGGGCCAGAGGGAGATAGAAAAAGGGCCATTTGGGTTAATATCTTTTGCGGAGAATGTATCGTCTAATTACGGTGGAACGGTGCTTTTTTGCCGCAACTCTCTTAACTGAAACGTGTTTTGTCTCACAGATTATGTGACGGTTCGACTAATTTAGTTGACTTGCTGGGACAGGGGATTAAGGCCCCTCTACACATTGGGCCAACATGGGCCAAGCCAATGATCGCAAATGTGCAGTATGGAAAATCGCCCGCCAACATACACAAATCCCACGTGAATACATTGGCGTTGGCCTCTATTAGCTTATATTGGCCCAATGTGTAGAGGGGCCTTTAGAGGTTTTGCGGGTAAGTAAGTCTTGAATCTATGGAGTGCAATGTCTTTTACTCACGCTAAGTGAGAAAGTATGTTTTGTGCGATAAGTAGCGAACAATATTGTCTTATGTAGATGGTCTTCTGTTTCACATCCTAGGGACGTCCGAAGCACCAATTTTAAAATTTTGTCGAAACAATATTACGACACCAAAATTAATAAAAAAAAATATGTAATTTTTTTAAGGAAACCGGGTTAGGAACTGCAAGAGTGTTTTATATCCAGAATAACGTACTTTATAACATAATTGTTTGAGAACCGGTAACCTTTTAAGTGAATTAAAAAGTTACGGACAAATACAGAAACATTTTAGTATTTAATCTAAAGGATAACCTAGATTTGATAACAAACCTTCATTAGAGCAAAATAAATCATACATTTCTCATTTATAGCAGCCAAAAATGTTATAATAAATATGTTGAGCTCATTCTCAAACGTACTGGTAATCTAATAATTTAGTGAATTCCCTGCCAAATTATTAACAAAGCGATTACATTTCAGCCTGTTAGGCTTTGGGAATAGGAGCTTGAATAGCTAGTACCTATACATAGGAATTATAACGAACAGAAGCTTTGTGCGAAACAAAACATGAGTACCCCTAGATCCCTGTTAAAAACACTGAGGCCCGGTTTCTGAATTGAGAATTTTTACTAAGTCAATGCTTACGTATTGTTCTGTCACGCTCTTTTGTGAGAAAACTGCAGAGATAGAACGTTACTTATGTATTTGCTTAGTGAATTTCTCAAATCAGAAACCTGCAGTGTAACTTAAAAAAGTACGTAAGATACAGTGCTATTAACAATTAGTCTTGACTCTTGACCCGTATTATTTGATTAGAAAAACGCTGTGTTTGTATGGGGCGAAAAATATTCAAAGCTTATTTTCCCAAAATAGTATTTTTCAAGTTTGAGGAAAACCTAAATTCCTAGATTATGATCTCCAAGAACGATTGATATCAAAAGTAGACTGTTGTTGTTTGTTGTGAAGGTTTATCCGAAACCTTTTGCCCCACAATCTTTGAAAATTTCCCTAGCACGGGTTAGTGCTATAGAAAAAACCAAATAATTTTGTTTTAGTTTAGTAGATGGTCCGAAGTTTGTCAACTTCTTTCAAATGGAAAATTTAAAGGGCCAACATTAGGCGTGTACGTACTGACTGACCGAGCAACATATGCATACCAAACTGAACGAGCATTGCCTCACGTGACAGCCTAGGCATTGAATTTAATTGAAAACCAGCGATATGTTCTCACGAGCAGATAATGACGCTGAGATATGGCCCCTTTGTACCGCTGCGGCACACAATCTGTAAGTACAAACGACAGCACGTAGCACGCTACTCTGTTACGTTACGGGTGACTTTACAACAAAAGTGTACAGTCTGACGTGCTGTCGTGTGTACCTACATAATATTTTGTTAGCTCTATGTTTTTATTTGTTTTTTTTTTATGTTGTAATCTACATTGTTTTTGCTTCTGATATTGTTGTGTATTTACTGTGTGTGTCAAAAGTACAAATAAAGCCATGAATCTGAATCTAATTGAAACAGTTCATACTTCATGCTTCTGAAGCTATTTCAATCTGTGCGCTTGTGCCCGACATGTAATTTGAATATAATAGGTTTATTCACGCCGACGGGGTCAAAGTTCCACCTAAATCTTGGCCGGATAGACCTCCCACGGCTTCGGGCTAATTTTAATAAATTCAACCTGCTGGAATTTCGGCCTCAGTCGATGAAAATGTGTTTTGTATTTTTACCCCGCTAACTGTGTTATATAAACTTATTGTGAAAACTTTCGTTATAATTAAAATTAAGTTCCTAACGATTCAAAAAATAGGTCAACCGTTTAAAAAAAATGCACTTTGGTACTTTTGAGTAGCCAATAGATCCAATGAGCATGCGTAGTGATGAATCCTTAACTATTTATTTCTCTTTCTATCCGTGTGTGACGTACATACACGCTAGCGAAACAAAAAAATATGTCTTGTTCTGTGTAAGGAGTTGAATCTGTAACCTTTGGTTTACCGAATCCACGCTCTATCTAACTGAGCCATCGCAAAATCCCCGATGATGCAAAATCATTACAGATTTTCTGAATGTACCATACCTTTTTCAGACGAGGCAAACATAAGAGGTTTATCATGACAAAGACATCGTATTTCATAGCGAAACGTAGTTTGGCTTACGTATAGCATATTGATAGGAGAGAGGTTGCTCTTATCGATGCCTTTCGGAGAAAAAACTAGCTCGTTATAAGGCTTTTACTTACTTGACTTTCGATCTGTATTACTCACCAACAATGGGTTATGAGCAAATAGTTATTTTGTCTTATCTGTAAAATGGGATTTGATTTTATGGGTCAACTAAAGTAGCGTAGCGGGAAATAAAAAATAATTCAAAACCTGAGACATTTTTGTTTCATGACAGTAAAACAGTACCATTTAATTTCATTATTCTTAACAACAAAACAAGAATATTTTAAACATATAAAAAGTTGAAAAAATTCACTTGGGACAGGACTTGAGGACTTGAGGGTAGAGCGCCTGCACGGTATGCGAGAGGTTGCGGGTTCAAGTCCTGTCCCGAGTGAATTTTTTCAACTTATTATAAATGTTTAAAATATTCCCTAGCACGGGTTAGTGCTTTAGAAAAAACAAAAAGTGGTTGAAACAAGAATAACTTCTAGTATTTTGGGCACTACATTTCACGCCACGATAGTGGGCACTACATATCACGCCACGATGTTCGAACTCAAAACATTTCAATGATCAAAACCCTTGAAATGTATTGAGTTCGAACATGAGCCAAATCGATCGAGGGGTTGCCGAGTTAAGGCGTGCGCCTGCGCGAATGGTGTTAGCAAAAAGTTACACATCGCGAGTTCACAGTTCGGGGCGAACTACTAGTCTATCGATTAATTCATGTCTTAAGGCTGGAAGATAGTAGTGTGGCGGGAAATTCAAAATTTTCACAGTTTTTTACATTTTGTAGCTAAACTGAGCTATTTTTGCTTAGCGATTTTTCGTTCGCGAGAATAAAACCGTATTCTTTTCATTATTGTAAACAACAGAACAACAATAATTCAGCCGATTATGTGTTCTGGTCTACGACAAGTTTTTTGGGCAGTGCCACTGCTTCGTAGACCAGAACACATAATCGGCTGAATTATTGTTGTTTTTTTGTTTACAATAATGAAAAGAATACGGTTTTATTCTCGCGAACGAAAAATCGCTGAACAAAAATAGCTCAGTTTAGCTACAAAATATAAAAAACTGTGAAAATTTTGAATTTCCCGCCTCGCTGCTATCTTCCAGCCTTAAAGTTCCGCTATCGAATTAGAGTGCACCCTGTAGTCTATCAATTAATTCTTGTCTTAATCTTTCTCCCGCGTCCTACAGGCAGGTGCCAGGCGCGTGAGCAGCGCGTGTCCGCCGGGCGGAAGCAGCTGCGCCGCCACTTCCGGATCCGGTTGCCGCATGCCGCTACTAGTTGCCGCCCGCCGGATCCCCCGCCTGGCTAATTGCGCTATTAGGTGCTAAAAAGGTGCTAAACGAGCTTTCGTTTTGTTTCTTTTTCACGGCGAATTTATTAAGTCTTTTAATATCTTTCGTAATAGGCTCCAGTCTTTTAACAAACTACTGGGCTACTGAGTTTGTTAAACAAACTGTGAGTGGTCTAACTACAAATCGAAATACACATTTTACGGGGCTCTCTGAAATCGTTTTCCGAGAGAACGCCTGTGCCCAACTCATGAGATATCTACATCTAACTCTTCCTCTTAGCGTATCGATTACAAAACCTCTCTTATAGATTCTACCAAACTGCCGTATTATTATGGGACCATAAAATGTTTTTTTATTTGTCAAAATTATCACTCTAGACATGGTCAGTTATATGAATAAAGATTAACTAGGAATGGCGCAAATAACGAAAAAATAAAGGCCTTTGCATCTACGTAATGAGATGATTTATACAGCGTCCAGTGGCACCTTCATTCACACTAGATGGGTGAAGAGACCACTCGGCGCTGCGGTGCCTGGGAGATTGTTTTACGGGAAACGAAATTGTTGACATGATAGTAAACAAGTTCAATGAATGTTCAGTTTGTTCGTTTGTCCTCACCTGTACAGTACAGTCACCAACTACGAGAAGCTCTATAAGAGTTATAAACACAACCCCACTTGACGATTCAATCGGCTATGGTGTATCAATAAAGTGCCATAATGAAATTATCGTCTAACGATAAATATAAATATTGTTGTTGTTGACATAGTAGCTAACAAGTTCAATGAACATAATTTGTAGGTACTCACCTGTACATGTACGAGTTGTTAGAACTGGCTGTTCTATAAAGAGGTAAACCTAAATGTAACCTATTAACTAGCATGCTTATTCCGTTGGTTAGTTTACTATGTAAACTCAAACAAATACTTCGAATCAACCAATGTAATTAATATCTATTTGAAATACAAATTTTTATATATTTAAAAGTGTAATTTAATGAAATTTGCGCTTCCGTGCTTCGGAAGGCACGTTAAACCGTTGGTCCCGGTCGTTGTTCATTAATAACAATCGTTAAGCCATGTCAGAGAGACCCTTTGGGTGGCCTAAAAACTCTGACACCAGGGGTGGCCACTACCTCATACGATTACCCTACCCTAATGAAATTTTTGTTCTATTGTATTTTAGACTGATCGAAAAATATTTAAACCTTTATTTTATTTGTAAGAATCAATCATTTTAAGCTTAGGTACTTAAATTTCAATCTATTATTGATCATTAATGTATTGTGTTTTAAATTAACGTATTTTATCTTAATCAATGTATTTAAAAACAAAAAACCTTAAAATTAAAATCAAGCTAACCCTACATACTTAATTTAACGATACGCAGAAATGGAAGAGCGGGGCTTCCTGGCACAGGTATTTTTTACTTAAAAGGAAGCTCCAACAGTCATGTAATTTAAAATTAAGTTTGTTGATGAAATAAAACATTTTGTATTTTGTATTTTGTATAGGTTAGCTTGTCTTGTCACTTGTCTCGTGTCGTTTGCCATGTCTAAACGCAAATAATATCTATAGTAAAATCTCTGCTGATAATCCGAATACTTTAACTGGTCGCCCTTAGCCCAATACGAGTAGCTATGAGTTATAAACACAACCCCGCTTGACAATTCAATCGGCTATGGTCTATCAATAATAGATGCGGATAATAGATACAGAATCCCTCGTGGAATGGAGTCCGCCGGAAGAGTGACCGAAACGATTATTTCTGACCCACACCGATGTAGGAAGTAAAATGGACTTGAATGGATATGGTGGAGATTTAAGTAGAACTCATCTACTTCGTCTCAGAGACACGGTGTCAAGATGTCAAAAGTGAAACTTTTTGGTTTTATACGTGGAAAACGTTACTGGAACTTTGGTGCGACGACGACGGGAAAATTATCAAAAGTTAGAAAATACTATTCATTTGATGCAAGTATTTTGTGCGAAATACTTGGTGGTAAAACTCCCCGTACTCTAACCTGCTCTTAGCCCAGTATTTACTTATTTATCACACAAAAATACTAGATTAAACCTTGAATATCGGCCAATTCACATACAAAATATAAGGTTCAAGCTATTTTCTCGTACTTAGTTGTTAAAACCTTCAATGTACGAATGGATACATTTTGGTATTGGTTTGCACATTGTGTGTAACTCTTTTGACATAAGAGAAGAAGAAGCCTAACTCTTATTACAGGATAAAAAAAAAATTCAACTTTTTTTACAGAAATATCATCTTTTCGATCAGTAGGTTACACCCTGCAAAAAGAGTAAGGATATTTTGTAACACGTTGTATGTGATGTCAACAAAATACCGATGCGAAATACTTCATACTTTTCGATTGTAACATTTCAACAAAACATTATTTACTTTGTATCCCTCAGATCTTGGAGCAAATCTTTGCCTTTGCAGCGCATCCATTTCCATGCCTTTTGAATTATGGATCACGCAACAAAAATGGCCGATATTTATGACTAATGCATTTTACATGACACAGTTGCGAGCTCCCCAGCGCATCGATAATTTGACATCGAATGATCATTCGATTATCACATTTTGTAACTCGAATGCATTGAGCAATCGATAAAGTTTATACGATTTATTTTGAAACAACTTAGGCCTTTTCCATGTACGACAGGTGAATCTACATTCACACTAGATGAGTGAAGTGACCACACGGACGCTGCAGTGCCTGGGAGATATTTAGAATAATAATAATAAGTTGCTATGTACGTAGGTACAGTCGGCCACAGTCTCAGATACCCCTTTTTATTCGATTGGCGCCCTTATGCCGCGCGCGATAAAAGCTGCCATGGGGTATCTGAGATTGTGGCCGACCGTACATGCTTTGAATCACAATTTAGAACTAAACGTAAACAAATCTAATAAGTAAGTCGATTGTGCTCCGTTTTGTGTACACACAACAGTACGTCAGAGTGTATAATTTTGTTGTAAAGCCGTCCGTAACGTAACCGAGTAGAGTTTGTTTGTTTGTCACACTTTATTGCACACAAAAAAAAATAGACTTAAATAACATGATATTAGGAGAAAGTGTACAAGGGCGGACTTATTTCTAGAGAAATTTCTTCCAGAAAGCTAGCGTGTAAGGGTCGACGTGCCGTCGTGTGTACCTAATTAATAAAATAAATAATATTAAGTATGTGCAAATATAGTTTTATTTAAATACATTAATAAATTAAAAAATAAGGTGAACGGATGAAAGGCTTGTCCAGCATAAAATTCGGTCAGCTTTGTCAGCATATTGCATATTGATTTTGAAAAGATTTTAGACAAAGCTCACTCTCGCTCTAATACTTTTATGGGCCACAAAATTCAGTGAGCTCTAAAATTGTCGCAAATCAAACAAAAGCCATTAAAAAACTAACGGGCTTTGCTTCATAAAGAGTAAAATAAAGAAAGTTAGCAATAATAATAAAGGTACCAATTACCAAATAGTATGAATTATGCAATAACTTACGACGGAGTTTGAACTATCGCTATGATTTTTTGTAATAAATAAATAACTTTCTTTGTAAAGCAAAAATAAAGCGCACAAAGTAGCCAAATCAAGAAAAACAATCCGAAGCAAAACGCGCTAAGTAAAGAAAGTAAACAAGCAGAATCCATCCACATATCCTGCGCTCTCGTCTAACGTAAAAATCGTCGCTTGAATATGCCCAGTGTACCGTGCAGGCGGAAATAAACACGTGTATCTGTTCTTTGGAGCTCGTTTGTGCGAGTTTCTCGTCCTATGGTAAGCTTGTCCCGATAGCTATCTACAGGGTGCACTCTAAGTCGATAGCGGAACTTTAAGTAGGCTGTCTACGGATCACTACAAACAACTTGGACTAGGTGGCGAAAAAAATATCAGCTGTTCCATACAAAAGGTCGACTCAGTACTGCGCCAAATGTATGAAACAGTTGATATTTTTTTCGCTCCATTTTTTTCGCCTCCTAGTACCAGTTGTTTGTAGTGATCAGTAGATAGCCCACTTAAAGTTCCGCTATCGACTTAGAGTGCACCCTGTAGTACCAGGCTGATGAGAAAGGCGCATTGTTACTGCTTACGTTTCGTTTCGTTATCATTAGTTGTTATCGTTATAGTTGCTAGAAGTGGCGTAGCTTCGTAGCTCAGATTTGCTACGACGTAGCACAGACTTGCTACGACGTAGCACAGACTTGCTTCGTCGTAGCACAGACTTGCTAGGATGTAGCACAGACTTTCTACGACGTAGCACAGTCTTGCTATGATCTAACAGAGATTTTCTACAATGTGGAACCTTTTTGCTTACTTTTTGTCACTATCTCAGACGACTATTAATACATCCCTGTCTGCTTGGACCAGTTTCACCCGGGACGAGTTTCGACACAAATCCCGTGCCATGTACGCAATTGATTTATACGAGAACTATTGTTGAGGTACATAACAGGGTAACACTTCTATCTCGTCGAGATGGGATCACCTAAATCATATCTGGGTGAAATAAATCTCTTCTCAACGGAACTTTGGTTGTGCGGGCGCGAATGGTTCGTAGTTTTGTTCGTTCACGGTTTTTGAGCGGGGAAAGGAAAGAAACCTTTGTTCCCTATGGATCCAATGGCTAGATCCATAATGGATCCAACAAGATTTTACTTTCTCATTAGATCCATTTTTTTATCTGATAAAGAGAAAGTAAAATCTCGTTGGATCCATTATGGAACTTTAGGTATTTTATTTTGGATCAACCATCGCCGTGAACTAGAAAGATAAATAATAACAAAATCAAAGTTTTGCTCCTGGATATTTACTATGTTAGAAAAGCTTTTGATTTGAACTGGTATTGCGTTGGCGTTGCGTTGGCGGAATGGCAGCGTAGCGGGACGATCGCGGTTATTCACTAATACTTCTTCGGGCGGTGGTCTAGATAGATAGATAGATAGAGAACTCTTTGTTGCACAACAGAAAGAATATTACAGATCACTTTTACAAAAAAAAAATGTACAAATGGCGGCCTTATCTAAAGCTATCCAAAGCTATCTCTTCCAGACAACCTTGGGATGGACAGGACTGAATGCGGAAATAAAGTAGCAAGTAGATGCACAATAAGACAGAGATATGGTAGGATTAAAATCCTTAGATAAATAGATATCACTAACTAGTTTACGTAAACTTACTTAAGTAAGGTTATACATAATTTGAGGCTATATGATAGATATAAAATAACTACATAAATAAATTATAACATATACAGACGTTTTCTACCGCACCGCCACGACATCATCATGCGAGGAGATTATTTAGGAGCGGATACTTTTTGTTGAATGAGCGAGCGAAGCGAGAGAAGTTCTCCGAGTCTACTGGAACAATCCGGCGCTTGTATGTATGTATGTTCTGTGCCAGATGTAAACACTGTTTTCCGGCTACTTGGGCTATGTCATCCGACCATCTGGCTGGTGGTCTACCAACCAACTTTAAGCTTTAAAATTATTGCGGAGGCGGTATTACAAAGCAATAACGGCATAACTGTTATGAACACTAAGGCTAGGTTTACACGGCATTGTCCTGCACGTTTTTTTGCATTATACGTCTTAACGAATAAATAGTGGCGTATACAATGTACATAGAACCCATGTGAATGGTTCTATGTACATTGTATGCGCCACTATTTATTCGTTAAGTCGTATACTGCAAAAAAAAAACGTGCAGGACAATGCCGTGTGAACCAGGCCTAAGCTATGTTCTGCAACGCGGGCCTTGCAATCTGAAGCAGAAGCGCGTAGCAAAGACTAAGCCGCAAAGTGCTGGAGCCTTATTTCTCCCCTCAAACGTTACAACAACCTAAATAAATAAACTAAAAGTCCGCTTCAAGATACACAAATCCGATTGCGGACTCTTGTCTAAGGAGAATGTAAAGTAAAGGGGCAAAGAACGGGAAGATCGCTCGGAAAGCGGCGGCTGCAGTGTGGTATGTTAGCGTTTGTGAAAAACTACTTTCAACCACATTGTACTCGTATTTGACAAAAAAAAAACTAAGGCCTTTGCATCTACGTAATGTGATGATTTATACAGCGTCCAGTGGCACCTTCACTCAGACTAGATGGGTGAAGACCACTCGGCGCTGCAGTGCCTGGGACATTGTTTTAGATGGAGTAGGCTTGACAAAACGGGTATTGATTTAGGTGATATTTTTGCGCTGTGGTATGTTAGCGGATGTGAAAAACTACTTTGTAATATATTGTATTCTAGTTATATGATAAAATAAAGTATTCATTTATCCCGGTGCTTACATTGTTTTGTGTACATACCTATCGAAAATCATTACAATTAAAAATTTAAGTAGCACGGTAAAGCACCTACCATTACTTACACAAATAGTCAAACATTGTGGCACTTTACTAGCACAAATTTAGTTCAGCGCACTATCGATCTCAAAATAATTATGGTCCTTCTGAACTATCGTCTACTTTGGTAGCTGTAATCATCTTTAAGACCCTCAAACAAACAATTATAGAACGTTTATGTAACTCATTTTGGTTTTCGCACCAACCCTTTTGGCAATCTCATCTGCTGTTCAAAACCGTCTCAGTAACTCAAAACTCTGTTACAGTAACTATAACTCACCTTTAAAAACAAATCAAGTCTAATATGCAAAGGCTTGTCGCATTTAAATCAAGTTAACGACCGCCAAATTAAATTACAGAGCGTACAATTAGCGAAACTCAGTGCACACGCGAAAGTTGGATGCAATCTAAACTTTGAACAAAACATCAAGTTTTATGGCTAGAAAATTATACGACGCACATCCACTGTAACAAAACAATTATGACATTAGTTTCCTGTTCTCAAAGTTACATTTGCGGGAGTTATCTTACTAGTGCTGGTGAGGCTAGCTTTTATTATACCCATTAATGCTGGAGTTTTGTAAAGATTTTTTTCGACTGCTTAACGCTCGTAGATATTTAAAGCGTATACATATTACTTTTTGTTTCTTTTAATGAGGCATACGATATTTCTTTTAACGGTTATGTTAAGGGGATGGAATTATAGGGGTTTGAAATTTAAAATTAGCTAATACGTATCGTTCCGTCTGTGCAGATTTCTCACAAAAGTACGTGACAGAACAATACTTAAGCACCGGGCCTAAGTAAAATCCCGGGTAAGAAACCCTTCTAGACGGATACATACCACATAGCCGGGCAAGAAGCACTAGCAAACAAAGGGAGCTCAATGTGAACAGTGAAGCAAGCCGATTTGTTTTACATTTATTTTTATATTGCACCGTCATTTTGCGCTTTATATGACAACTCTACAATTGGTTAACCGAAAAGGCACGGTGTCTTATTTTTCTTTGAACCTAATTCTACGTCACTTTTGCTGCTACTTGAGAAGCCACGAGAAAAGCAACGAGAAGTGGAATTAAGGCTTTTGTTTGTTGTAGGTATAAGGTAATCGTATGAGGAAATGGCTACCGTTGGAGTCAGGCTTGTGAACACCTTTCCATGACAGCCGTGTTACTTTGTACTTTCTATTTAGGGTTCTTTACCCGAAGGGTGCCAAACTGGGCCCTATTTCTCTGCTCACGTTATGTGTCTGTCCGAGGGTCCGTACAGCATGATTTGTTTTTATTACTGGCGGTACGGAACCCTCAGTACGCGAGTCGGACTCTCACTTCAATAGTGTGAAGTCCTACGGTAAATTAGAAAAAAAAAACTAAAATGTATTTACGCGAAGGTTATCATACTGTAACTATATCGTAGACTAGCCTTCCCCCGCCACTTCATTCCCGAGAACATTTCTCATCCAAACTTTGGGGGTCATTTTTGGAAATTGTTTCTTACTGTACCTCTACTCCCCGAAAGGACTTTTTTGCAACTATCTACAGTGGTTTTGGCTCTGCGTTGTCTTCAGTCAGTCACTATGTCATGGTACTGTTTTGTATATTGGGTATGGATATAAATTACGTAGAGACCGATTTCAAACTGAGACCAATCTATTGAAAGTAAACACAAGACTTTTGAATAGGATCGTGTATCCGTGATCAATTTTAAGGCATCGATAACGCTCGAACTTCGTTATTACCGTCCGTATTAACTCCCAATCCAAACTCCTTACGCAACCGGAACTTTGCCCTTAAACGTGAAGTATATTACTAATAAAATATAGAGGTAAAACTGAGTGGGTTAAAAGCTATCAAATAATATGAGCGCCTCTCTGCATCGACGAGAGTTTCAATAACAGTAACATTCGGCTTATATCCGTAGCAACTTTGCAATAAAATATTACCCGGGTAGTCGCACTAAAAATACCCGGGAAACTTTATCCGTGGGCCAAACTTTTCGCGCATAAAAACACGGCTTGGTCGGCCACTAAATTAACTATATTCAAAGGCATCGGATGTTTCAATTCGTGAAACGCAATAAGTTTGGCCATAAAAAAATTCGGCTGCCGAAAAGGCAAGGCGAAAAATGCCCAAACGGGAAAGATATAAATTTGCGCTCATTACATCAAGAAAGTAGCGGTGCTACGTAAATTGTTGCGCTTCGGGGGAGAGTTGTTTTGATAAAGATTTCTCGGGTCAACGTTTGCACATTGTTCGGAGGGTTGCTACGTGTTAATTTTTACTTCGTTATCGTATTGAATTATGATAATCACTCTCAAACAAAGCCAGAAAAGCCCATGACCGAAAGGAATGGAGTGCAATGCCTTAAGGCTGGAAGATAGCAGCGTATCGGGAAATTCAAAATTTTTACAGTTTTTTAAATTTCGTAGCTAAACTGAGCTATTTTTGTTTGGCGATTTTTCGTTCGAGACAATAACATAGTATTATTTTCATTATTGTAAACAACAGAAAAACAATAATTCAGCCGATTATGTGCTCTGGTCTACGAAGCAGTGGCACTGCCCAAAAAACTTGTCGTAGACCAGAAAACATAATCGGCTGAATTGTTGTAGTTCTGTTGTTTACAATAATGAAAAGAATACTATTTTATTGCCGCGAACGAAAAATCGCTGAACAAAAATAGCTCAGTTTAGCTACAAAATGTAAAAAACTGTGAAAATTTTGAATTTCCCGCCACGTTGCTATCGTCCACCCTTAAAGGCCTATACTCAGCATTGGGTGGCGACAGGCTGAAGAAGAAGAAGAAGAAGAATGTCACTGTCAAAAATGACACTGTAGGATGGAGCGCAACAACAACAACAACTTACAACTTACAACTTATAACTTTTGTAGGCGCAGCATGCCGGAGTCGACGCCACGTTCAACGCGCTTGTTAAAGCATTTGTTGCAGTATCGGAGTGCCAGTATAATAGCTATCGCTACTAAAAATAATCAATGCTAACATGCACCATGATATCATCCCAATATGACGTTCAATGTCCGTATTAATTATTTTATTATTGTACCCAATTTGGGTCATAATATCCGGGACATTTGAATTGCACATTTTGTCGGCACAATTAAGTCTGCTTTTTTTTTGTTCACTTTCACATAATATTTAAATATCCATCACACTTGATGCGCGTTTGCACGCACCGAACAAGGCAGGATCGCCATGTAGGGTGGAGCGTTAGGGGAGATGAATCAAACGAGTAGTACTCAATCAAGACTGACTATAATGTCGAAGGACTGGTATACCTATAGGTAGCTTAAACTAGGTTACAATGTCTTACACTACTGTGAATTGTGTTTTGTTGGCGAAGTATCCTTACAAAACATGACCGTAGTAGACCGAATAAAGACCACAAACTACCAACCATTAGCCAAGCCATCCCGGCCGTCAAATTGACGACCCGAAATTCCACTAACAAAAAATAACCGTCCACAAAAAGGCGACATAAAATCTAACGTTACGTACTACGGCATCGGTCGAAGGGAAATTTAGTGAGGGCTGAGGCAGCGCGACCCCAAAATCGATGGACCTACTCTCCCATGCAAATATCCTTGTTGTATGTATGTTGTATGTATGTCACATGTTTGTATGTATGTTGTGTGTGGACGCATGATGCGGCGATGTGTGGTGCGTTTCATCGCTCACGGTTGGCACCAATCAGCACACGATTGGTTTTTGGCCACTGGCATTTTTGGTTCGCAGTTTCAGATTTAGATTTCATTCATTGTTGGGCTGCTCCTAGTTACCTATACTATAACCTTAGAAGTAGATAAGAAAACCGTGGTCAACCTATATCTTTTATTGATTTTGGACACCGTTCGTTTCCATTTTTTTTATATTGCTTTCTAGTTTTATAGTTTTTTATTATGACGGGAAAGGTGGAGGGAAAGAGAGCTCGAGGCAGACCACACGCTAGATGGACGGATATTATAACCAAAGCCACGCAAAAACACCTGCACAAACTGATCCACATCGCGAGTGATAGAGCGCTATGGAGAACTCTTCTCTCTGCCGCCTTCAATGATGGTCACGATCCTCAGCATTGAAGGAACGACTGAATGGATGGAGTTGTATAGTAACTAATTTTTTTTTTATAGTTACTAAAACTAGCCTAGTCAATCGGTGATCACCCCCTTTGTGAGGGAGGAAAAGTCGAAAGCAGAAAGTTTGAGCTTCGGAACTTTGTTTGGACTAACTAAGATGCAAAAATCTACGTAATAAGATGAGATTTATACAGCGTCCAGTGGCACCTTCACTCACACTAGATGGGTGCAGAGGCTACTCGGCGCTACGGTGCCTCGGACGTTGTTCTAGATGGAGTAAGCTGGCCCAGCACCTATACCTTCCTGACAGCTTAGTCGACCTAGCCCACAGGAAAAACAAGTCAGTTAAACTTGTAGAGCCAATTAAGCCGCGGACTTTGGACTTGTTAGCAGACAACCATACTAAAAGTCATTTTAAGTTTAGTGAGTGCTTTTTCATCATCACCACTGTTGGGTATAGGCCTTTTTCCTTTCGCGCCACCTCTCACGGTCCCTACCCATCCGCATCCGTGGAAGTTATTTTTAAGGCTGCAAATTATAAATATTGTTAACAAGCTAGAATTATAAATAATGTTAACAAGCTAGAATTCAAGATTTGATCAAATAATTAGGTTCAAAATGGGATGAATCGCAATTATTCAGTTCAATTCATACATTTATTTCAGACAGAGTCCATAGGTGTTAGTAGCACAAAAATAATACTTAATACTAATATAATAATTTGTAGAGATCATAAAAAAATATATATTGCTAAGCAATGAATGTCAGATTAATTATTATTGCAGGTAAATGAATTTGGTAACTTTATTGACCTTAAATGTGTGAATATCTCCGCTCGCTGGTGAATATCCTAAATCATTAAAAACTTCTATCTTCCACTATCATCAAAACCTTCAAATCCCGCGTTGAATTAGGTAGAGTCCAGCATGGCAGTTTTGTGTGTTTTGATGAAGTTCTCTTCACGTGTGTTTGTTTGCTCCCAGTTGTTGGGTACATTGTTATCATAGAGGAGTGTACACACTCGGGGAGGCTAATATGACAACAAGGTTGTTTTACTTGGTTAGTAAATTGGGTAAGGTTAATTAACAATAAGCTTACAGGCTGTGATAATATCATAAGTAGACCAAACGCTTGGTGATATCGAAGTAAGTATTATGTTATGTTTGATTGGCTTCTGATCCGTATCGGACACCTCAGTATTACCTTCTTGGGACAGCGGAAATAATATAATAAATAACTAAATTATTGATTTGCTCGTAAAACCCTACATCTTGTTAAATCTTCCGCTCGCTGGTTAAACCTAATTAGGGAGCCCGCAATACAAGTTTACTTAGTGCGGGGCCCACTGTTTATCATGTAAAAATCGTTTTGCTGATAAATAAATTTGTATTGTATTTGTATTTTATAATAATGTGGGCGGGTAGAAGTCAGACCAATATTTTCGAGTATATTTTTTTTGTAAATCTACAATTTTCAATGCAGTTGATTGGAGGACCTATTTATTATAATATTTTTTTATATTTTATATGTTTTGGCGCCGAAAATCATTTTCTTTTTTTAATATCTTGATATACTCAGTCACCCATGTCACAATCAAGACAAATCCAACGATATTTCGCAAGCTCAAATCCGTCAAGCCGTTAAGGCTACAGAGCGTGCCAAAGAAATATACAAACACACATACATACACACACTCTCGAAACACATCTCCTTCTGGGTCAGTCAGATAAGAAATGGTACGTACCGACGACGTGTATGTAGGCGGAGCGCACTTGCGTGTGGAAGGAAGGCGCGTCCGCTGAAACCTCGCAGCGGTAGCGCCCGGCGAGCGAGCGCGACGCTTCTCTCAGCACCACCTGCTGGGAAGTCGAGCGCGCCACCTGTAGAGGAGAACTGGTATTAGAAACTGTACCGAAAGAACGGGAAGTGAGCGAGCCTTACAGCTCCGGTGCTTGCCAAGGAGAGCAAGTAGCCTGCTTAAGAGTCTGTCATACCTCAGCGCAAATTCGAATTTCACCCCCACTCCCCCGCGTCAGCCTTTCCCGCATTCGTCCGGCCGGCCGGCGGCCCGCACACTTTTGCGTTCGATGCGATTAGGGTGAAATGATTGTCGGCAGTCCGTATAAAATAGGTCCTTACGGACCGGAGGGAAAAGTACAAGTATATTTTTTTTTATCAAGCATTTATTATTATTTTTACATGTTTAATATTGAAGGTAGTATAATGCCAAGCAGGTTCAAAGATCAGTCAATGTGTAACTCAGAAAAAAGCAGAAAAAACTCTTACAGAGAAGTAGGTAGATATTTAGGTAAAAACAAGATATGTCGAGCTAGGTACACATAATGAAAACCACTAAATTACATGTATTTATAACTCGTTTTAATTGTTTTATTTTTCAACATTTCAAGATCTTTACTCAGAAAAAGGGTGGTTCCGTATTCATGACACGACTTTTCATGCTATTCTAGGTATATTTTTCTGGATTCATGGTACGAGTTATTATTATTCCTACTCAAAAATTTTTTTCTATTTAATTTTCCGTTTTCATTTTACATGTGTTCCGTATTCATGCTACCAATAAAATACCATTGAATATTGGCACGTTAGTATGGTCAGCATAACAATTTCAATTCTAAGATTGGTAAGTCAGACTAGGTACCTACCTCAGTCTCTCCACTAAGGAACCAAATCATAAAACTAAGACGCTAAAACTGCACGCGCACGAACGCGCAAACCCGCAGGCACTTTAGGTTATTGAAATTAAAAAAATCGTGGGACTCGCGCACCGAGGATTCCGTTCGACCATTCTACGCATTTATTTGGAAGAAAAATAAAAACTAGGTAGGCTGCATACAGCGCCGTCTAAAGTTAAGATTTGAAACTAACATAGAGGGCGCTAGGCTGCATACAGCGCCATCTAGAGTTGGTCACCGAGGTTTGGAACTAATATAGAGATATAGAGGGCGCTAGTTTCTATGTCGTGTTACAACCCTCACCAGCATCATCAGGTATATTATTTTTTTGTTCATCTAGCATTAGCTCCTCAACTCAGCCAACAGATGGCACTCCACAGTCCTACATCGTGGATGGCGGTATGGCTTGGACTTTCGACTAATGTATCTTAGTAGACTTCGTATGAAACTCTTCCTATTACACTGTACGGAACCCTCTCAACGCGAGTTAAACTCGCACTTGTCCGGTTTTTAGGGTTCCGTTACCCTCAAACGGTAAAAGGACCCTATTACTAAGACTCCGCTGTCCGTTTGTCTATCTGTCTGCGCGTCTGTCACCCGGCTGTATCTCATGAGCCGTGATAGTTAGACGGTTGAAATTTTCTGTTGTGTATAATGTATTTCTGTTGCCGCTATAATAAAAAATAAAAAAAACAGAATAAAATAAATATTTGAAGGAGCTCCCATACAACAAACATTTTTTTTTTACCTTTTTTATAGATAATGGTTCAAAACCCTTCGTGTGCGAGTCCGACTCACACTTGGCCGCATTTTACACTTAGTTACTTCTTAAATTTACAAATGAAACAAAAAAAAACTCACAACGTGTCAAAGAGCTATAGAAACAAGCATATTAAAAATAAAACTAACAGATAAAATAAACCACAACAACATAAAGAAAAAAGACGATGATTATAGATGTTATAGAACACACACACAAATTGAACTGGCAATGGGCAGGTCATATTGCTAGGATGCACGAAGACAAATGGACTAAGATAGCAACTCCTTGGAAAGGCCCAACAGGCAAAAGAAGAAAAGGAAGACCTACCGCTCGTTGGGTGGATGACAATGTCATAGAAGAGGTGACCAAGAACTGGGTAAAAACTGCACAAGATAGAGACAACTGGAAGAAACTGGAGGAGGCCTATACCCTTACGGGGTCCTAATCTCATTATATTGAATTTTTAATTTTTTTAATTTTAAACATTTATGATATGTTGAAAAAATTCACTCGGGACAGGACTTGAACCCGCAACCTCTCGCATACCGTGCAGGCGCTCTACCAATTGAGCTACTATTTTTTAATTTTACTTTAAAATTTTAACGATGTTAGGAATACTAATCATCATCATCATCAGCCCACCTCTGCCCACTGCTGGGTATAGGCCTTTTTCCCCTCGCGCCACTTCTCACGGTCCCTAGCCATCCGCATCCATGGACCCTCCGCTGCAATGACGATGTCGTCCGACCATCGGGCTGCTGGTCTTCCAACTGATCGCCGTCCAGTTCTCGGCCTCCACTCTGTCACTGCCCTTGTCCACCGGCCATCTTCCCTCCTCGCCAGGTGTCCCGCCCATTTCCACTTGAGACCCGAGACTCGATCACCAATATCGTCAACCTTCGTTCGCCGTCGGATGACGACATTTGGTACTCAATCCATGAGTCTGAGGCCTAGCATGGCTCGCTCCATAGCCCTTTGTGCTACTTTTATACGGTGCCTGTTCTTCTTTGTGAGCGTCCATGTTTCAGCCCCGTATGTGAGAATGGGCAGGACACACTGGTCAAAAGTCTTGGTCTTTAGACTTTGTGGAATCTTTGATTTAAAAACATCGGCCAGCTTACTAAAGGCAGCCCATCCCAGCCCAATATACTAAAGCACCCAGGAATACAAAATGCTTTTTTATTTTTATTTTATTTTTTACTTCTTAAAGGATGGAATATAGGTGCTGGACAAAACTACTCCATCTAGAACAATGTGCCAGTCACTGCAGCGTCGAGCGGTCTCTTCACTCATCTAGTGTAAGTGGAGGTGCCACTGGACGCTGTATAAATCATCTCATTACCTAGATGCAAAGGCCTTCGTTGTTTAGTTACTTCATAAATAATACTTAAAAATTAGGTGGCAAAGACTATTGTAATGAAAAATAATTATGAGTAGGTACACTTAAGAGGGGGCTATAGCACCATTTTCCCATACAAACGTAGTTCCGGTTTAATTTCTAAACTACAGGTTGGATTTTGCTGAAACTTGGTTTATATTAGTAGATGACCAATACGGAGGTTTGCAAATAGTTTTTATAACAAAAAAATAAATGCCTGAAAGAAATTAGAGCGATGCGTTTTTCGCGCCGTAAAAGGGGTTACTTTCAGCTGTTATTTACTTACATTATTACACTGTCTATTGGAGTCTAACTACCTTGGGACCATCAATAATGTATTGAACTTGACAGATAAAAGAAAGATTTTTAAAATAGCTAATATAATGTAGAAATGGCAGCTGAACTACGAAAAAAATTAGGAAAATCGATCTATTACATTACAACTACAATGAAATACTCGCGAAAGGATACAATTAAATACCCTTGGAGCTCTGCAGCCCTCTCGCTCGCACTTTTCAACATTTTAATAATAAAAATAATATCACGAAACTTTGTTTAAAAGTAGCAGTTCAAGTAAATATGAAATTAAAAGTTAGTCCACATGTCGATACCTTAATTATCTGTGTCTGCAACTATATTTCATCGTCCAAAGTTAAATCATTCCCTTACAATAAATTAAAATGTTGAAAAGTGTGAGCGAGAGGGCTGCAGAGCTCTAGGAGATTCTTAAGTTTCTCTGCCTATTATTTATTTCTTCCAATATTTTAGATTTTTTGCTGGCCGTACTTAAAAGCAAAGTATTTTTATTCTAATGCATGGTAGCATGAACCCGGAAAGGCTCGCAAGACGAAATGTAAAAATTAATAAAACAATTTCCATAGCCTGAATACGAAAGTCATGTAAAATGAATCCGGAAAAAATATTCGTGACATGAAAACTCGTGGCATGAATACGGAACAACCCAGAAAAAAACAGCAAAATAATGTAAGTAAAAAAGCTTACAGATGAGTAGGTAAATAGTTAGGTAAATATATTTGAACGAGCGAGCGAAGCGAGTTCTCAGAGTCTACTTGAACAATCCAGCGTTTGTAAGTTTGTATGTATGTATGTTTGTTTGTTTGTTTGTATGTATGCATGCATGTATGTAAGTATGAATGTTCGATCGACAATAACTTGAGTAAATTTAGTCGGATCTTCATGAAATTTAGTAGGCAGGTATTTATTTTGTATTTAGGTATTTGAAATGAGGCAAAGATAATTTTTAAGTTTGAACATGAGCCAAATCGGTCGAGGCGTTGCTGAGATATGGGGTCGCGAGTTCATAGTTCGGGTCGAACCACTAGTAGGGCGATGCACATAATTTAAACAACTAAATTACGTACATAGATTTATAACTACATTTTATTGTTATTTCAATAACAATTACAAAAATATATATATTACAATGGCTTATCTCTGAGTGGTATATTTTGAATGCATTTCCCATTTGTAGTTACTCATAAAACCACTGCTATAAAGAGTTATCTTCTTATCTATCAAGTTTATTATCCGCCGACTTACGAAATTAAATTGTAATTATGCTGAGCGCATGCGACACAGGTTCCCCGCTCGAAAGCCGGAGCGAGACTGAGGCGGGGGCCGGGAAGCAGAGCGGATCCAATCTATAGCGGTCGCCACGAGCGATATGTTACGTATTATTTTTTTACAGCAAAAATAATAGTTATTTAAAAAAAGTGGTAGATGTTTGCCCTCCGTTTTGTTCAGATCAATCATTTTGCAAATTTTCATCGTCAAAATCACAGAGCATAATTAATTAGATTTGTTTTAAAGTACTAGTAAGTACAGTTTGGAGGCAACTTTGCGATTTAATTCAATCGAGAAAATTTTACGGAATCGCGTTTTCACCAAATGTTTGCTCTCGGATCAATCCTCAACTTTACGATATATTTATTACAGAGTGATTGCTGCAGTATTGTTGATCTAGGAGTTGTTTAAGCGAGGCCATTTTATGCTTTTTCACGACTCACAGACTCTTAACGGGTGTCCCGAGCGGGGATTGAACCGTTAGCAGTTTTACGAATTGCGAGTTGTGAGCAGACTCGCTGCTCCGGCACCTTCCTGGACAGAAGGTAGTGGAAAGTGGAAACATGCATCCACGAGCCACTCGCAGTGTACCGAAGCACAAGCTAAGGCGGCAAGACCTACCGCACATAGGTCCCGGCACTCGGTTTCGATCGTTTGTTGGACTTAGTGTGCCCTTTTCATGACCTAAGCTGTCGGTAAAAGGGCCACTATAATAAAAAAAAGGGTAGTCTGAAGAGGGAAGTGTACCGAAAGGACAGTGCATTAGGGTGTTGCCTTCATTTTAAGGCGCCGTGCAGTGAATCGCGCGCAAAAAAATGCACAAAATCGATTCCTGTATCAAATACACTAAACAAATCGAAAATGTCCACATATCAAACCCTACAATCAGGCGAGACCTATGTAAAACATTGAGTTTCGTGTTGACATTCACGTTTTGAAGTTATTTTGCTTGAAAAAAAATAGGCGGTGCACTTTTTTTCAAGCAAAATATCTTGCAATCTGTTATGGATATCAACATGAAACTAGCTTTGTTAGATGCGTCTCAACTAATTTTAATTTAGGTTTGATGTGAACATTTTCGATTTTTTTTTGTGTGTATTTGATACCGGAATCCATTTTGTAAATTTTTTTAGCGCGTGGGCTAATTTACTATGCCCAACGCCTTAATTATTGATATCTGTAGCACCTACAACGTCAAGTTTGTAAGCCATTTTTGTATTTGCTCCAAACAGTAGGCTTGTCACGAGATGTGCACCTGCAAACAACGTTTTGTACAGGACAACGTTTTGTGCGCGTACATAAAACCAATCGCTATCACGAGCCAAATGAATAGATCTGGGGCCTTAGCCTGTAACGCAATGGCGTATGGATGGCGTCCCAGTAGAAGGACAAAACCGGGGTTTCCTCGTTTTTCTCCTACAACCAGAGATCTAAGCCTACAGAATTAGAATCAGAATATTCTTTGCTGTACTTACTACAAAAACATTAAAATGACACCATTAATAAATCGTAATTTAAGCCGTCAACTTTGAACCCATTTTGGCATAATTGCGTTACAAACTCAGGCCCCAGTGCGCTCGTGGCCCAGTTGGGGCGTTTGTGGACAATGTTTTGTGCACATTTACCCAATCCCTATCACGAGCCAAATATATAGACCTGAAGCAATTGACAGAGTCTACCTGCCCTCCGACAATATGGCCGGTTATTGCGGCAAATCAACCCGCCATTCAGGCGAAACGCTCCGTGATTCTGCGGGTCTTAATTGTGATCATCGGCACTGGATTGGAGAAGTTAATCGGTTAATTTGGCGTTAAACATGTGGCTGGTGAATGGTGAAGAACTTTTTTTGGGTGTTGTAAGCTTCGATCAAGAATAAAACAAGATAGTGCATAGAACTCCGAAATGTGTCTGGAAAATTAGATGTCCAAATCCTCTTTGGGAGCTTATTTGCTCGTAGTCCATGCAATTAAAGTAAAACTGTACACTAATGCAATAAGGTTGACATTCGAATATTAGACGTATGGTTGAAATGATGTTTCGTATTGTTCTATTGCTGATATCTTTTGTTTCTGTGGGGACAAGTTTTTATTGTGATTTTATACGTAATGCGGATTCTATGGGATTTAGTTCGGTGGTTGTAAGGCTTATTTATTATGATTGAGTTTTTTCGCTCGATTACTAGCATTTCTCATAGTTGTAATTGAGTAGGTATGTATGTATTTAACGTCGGAGACTGTCTTGGTTTCAATGTCAGCAAAGTTTTTTTAGGATCATATTCAATTTTAAATCAGTGAAACATGTTTTGTAAAAAAAAATATGAAAAAGACTGTCTTAGTTTCAATGTCAGCCAAGTTTTTTTGAGGATCATATTCAATTTTAATCTGTGAAACTTGTTTTGTAAAAAAATATGAAAAACACGCAAAAAAGCACTAAATGACCCTTTTTTAGAATTTAATTTTGTAATAATAATAATACTTTCATTGATGTCGTGATAGCGAACTTGTTTCGGTTTCATTCAGACAAACATACATACATACAAACAAACGCTGCAAATACAATAATACAGGGTGGCCCAAACATAGACGTCAAGCGAGAAAATCTAGATAGCTGACACCGACGGCTACCCGAATCACCCCCATATATGTTCAGCCATTTTTTGTCGTTTAGAAGTTATGAGGGTTTTAAGGTTTTTTTGAAAAAAATTACCTAGCATTCGATTTTATTTTGTAACTTTTTTTCCTTTCATCTTTTCACCAATTTTTTTTATTCTTTAGAGTCTCAGATAAATTATCTATCACCAAAAAAAATATGGTTAGCTATGGACTTTTAGAAGATACCGGAATTTTGATCCAAAGTCCAAAAATGTTGTTTTCAAGAAAACATCACTGAAATAGTTAGTATGGGAAAAAAAATAAGTAGAGGTCTGAAGGACTTTTTATTGATTTCAAAAACTTTCCCAAAGGCTCATTCTTCAGAATAATACAAAAAACCTGTCACTTTATAGGACTTTTATTCAAGTAATTTGCGATCAAAGTCGAAAAACTGGAGTTGGAAGAAATTTTATTTCAATCGATTTTCATTTATTTTGGTCGATTCGGACAAAAAAAATGCAGATCGGCTTAAAATCATCTGTCAGTAAGATCTGCATTCACGAAACAATAAAAAAATAAAGTCATTTAATTTTCAGACTTTTTTTTATTTTTCTCTTTAAATTTATTTTTTTCTTCATGTTTTGTGAGTAAATTCGATAATAAAATAATTTAAAATTCAAATAATGAAAAAAAAAGAACAAAAAAAAAATATATATTTTATGGTATTTTTTTTTATTTTTTCGTGAATTTCCTATGCAGACCGTGCTGACAGGCAATATTAAGCCTACATGCAATGTTTTTTGTCAGAATCAACCAAAATAAATGAAAATCGTTTGAAATAAAATTTCTTCCAACTCCAGTTTTTCGACTTTGATCGCAAATTACTTGAATAAAAGTCCTATAAAGTGACAGGTTTTTTGTATTATTCTGAAGAATGAGCCTTTGGGAAAGTTTTTGAAATCAATAAAAAGTCCTTCAGACCTCTACTTATTTTTTTTCCCATACTAACTATTTCAGTGATGTTTTCTTGAAAACAACATTTTTGGACTTTGGATCAAAATTCCGGTATCTTCTAAAAGTCCATAGCTGATAATAATTTTTTTGGTGATAGATAATTTATTTGAGACTCTAAAGAATAAAAAAAATTGGTGAAAAGATGAAAGGAAAAAAAGTTACAAAATAAAATCGAATGGTAGGTATTTTTTTTTCAAAAAAACCTTTAAAGCCTCATAATTTCTAAACGACAAAAAATGGCTGAACATACATGGGGGTGATTTGGGTAGCCCTCGGTGTCAGCTATCTAGATTTTCTCGCATGGCGTCTATGTTTGGGCCACCCTGTATAAAATAATAAAATTAAGAGGCCAATAAGCCCACCATTATCGTTCCCATAACAGCAGCGTAGCAGGTAATAACTACGATTGTATTTAACCCCAATCAAGCCCGTCGTTCGAACGAGCTATGTAAACATCGGTAGATCGTTAAGACCGCTAATTAGTATAACTGTGGAACAATCAAATTAATGCTCATAGTGGGAGTACTTACTCGTACCACAGAGCTCCTGTGACTCTGTGATTGGGGTCGGCGACCGCGCTACTTAGTAAAAACCTGGGACTAGCCCGGTTTCTGAATTGAGAATTTTGCTAAGCAAATACTTAACTATCGTTCTGTCACGCTCTTTTGTGAGAAATCTGCAGAGACAGGACGATACTTACCCATTTGCTTAGGGAATTTCTCAATTCGGAAGGCAAAGTTTTTTGTTCGAAAGTCCGTTATTGGCTTAATATTATCTTTAGACAATATTAGAAACTAATTTCAATTTTTTTTATTTTGGTTCAGTAGTTTGGATTTTACAACGTTTCAAAGACACGGTTTTATGACGTCACGCGACGGTCTGCATACTATTGGCGGTCATAGGAACAAAACAATTTAGCGCATTAAAACAAAACTACTGGACCAAAATAAAAAATATTTAAATTAGTTTCTCAATATTGTCTAAAGATAAGATTTAGCCAATAACGGACTTTCGAACAAAAAACTTTGCCTTCCGAATTCAGAAACCGGCAGTAAGGGTGGCATTAATAGACGTCGACTCTAGATCGAACTCAAGTAGGTAATCTCAGAAAAGTCAAATGCTAATGTCAAGCCTTGGCTAATGTTTCTGAGTTCATCTACATTAATACCCTAAATTGTGTATCTTTTGAATCTATCGCGATCCCTTTCAATGGTATCGGGATCATGATCGTGATTGCGACTTTAGAATAGATTGTCTAAGTTTTAAATCACAATCTCTAACAGAATGAATAAGTCAAAACGCCATACCAATTGAATAATATTGAGTCAACGATTTTGCTATTTTCTTCACTCGATATCCTTCAAATCGAGCCGCAGCCCCTATTCCTATCTCAATCGCTTACAGTGACAGTTTGTTTCAAATAAATGCAGTTTGAAGTTCGTCAGCACAGCAACCTTTAAGGCGCTGGGTATAGTGAATTAGCCCGCGCGCAAAGAAAAATGCACAAAATCGATTCCTGTATCAAATACTCAAAAAAAATCGAAAATGTTCACATATCAAACCCTAGAATTAGTTGAGACCTATCTAACACAGTCAGTTTTGTGTTTATATCCATAACAGATTGCAAGATATTTTGTTTGAAAAAAAGTGCGCCGCCCATTTTTTTTCAACCAAAATATCTTCAAAACGTTTACGAATCTCAACACAAAACTGGCTGTGTTAGATAGGTCTCAACTAATTCTTTGATATGTTTGCTAGGTGAATTTGTTTAGTGTATTTGATACAGGACTCGATTTTGTGCATTTTCTTGGCGCGCGGGCTATTCACTACGCATTGAAAGGGATCGTCGCCGACCCAACCGTAACCATATTAATATTATTATCCTAATACTTTGGAGCGCAGATAGAGCTATTGACATGACGATAGGAACTACAGGTAACAGGGTATAATCAAATTCCATACTAAAATCGAAACTAGGCGGCTATCCCGACCGATTGAATAGTTTTAAGTAAAACATTGTGAAAATTAATGAAAATCCTTTTCTCGCGTCACAGCGCTTACATTTTATGTATTTAAAAATCAACGGAAAATCACAGCAAAAACAAAAATTGGGATACAATCCCTTTTACCGGGTGCTATTACCCTGTAAAAAGAGTTAAGTAGGACCTTTTGTAACGCCTTGTATTTTATTATTATTATTTTATTATTATTTTTATTTATTAGAGGAAATCAAACAGTTTTACAAAGTGTCAAAGATCTTAGAATAGTAAATGCAATTAAGAGTGTTCTATTTGTCAAAAAAAAAATAAGTTAACTAAACATCCAGTTGTATTTTGTATTGGTCCTCTGCGGCATCATTTGAAAAGGGGTCAAATGACTTGCTGAAGGGATAAAAGTGCCTCTCATCTACTCCAATCACCCTCCCTCGCAATTACGACGCATCCATTTTTAATCCGACACACATTATCTAGCGAAATCCTTGTCCTACCCGAAACATAACGTTTTCAATTCCCCTAGGAGGGCCCAGTTAGTTCCACTAATAGCTCCTATTTCCGAGGGATCCCTAATAAAAACGGAGGACCATTATCAAAATAGAGATGTAAACAGATTACGTGTCTTTGTGTTACGAATAAGGGTTTGCGCACTTTGCTACCGTCGCTGGGGTAATATTGGAATGGGGTGTGTAAACGAATTACCAAAAATTTTTCGTTGTTGTTTCGTGAGCCATGCAATTTTAATTTAATTATAACACCGGCCAAGCGCGAGTCGGATTCGCGCACTGAGAGTTCCGTACCGCCATACAATTTAAAAAATCTCGTTGCACCGGCCCTTGGTGCGTGAGTCCGACCCGCGTTTGACTGTTTTTTATTATTTGTTGTTATACTATAAAGTAAGCCCTATAATCATACGAAGTTTGATGCTTTGGCGTTTGGCAACCTTCGGGTACGGAACCCTAAAAAAGACCGAAAGAATGGTATCGTAATCACGCATAAAAAATTTGCAAGTCATCCATCCATCGTGACGTCCGACTAAAACGGTCACCCCTTTGACCTCCAAGGAAAGCTGATCTTACCCCCTTCTAAATGTTATCCAAGTAAACAATAGTATAGTTAATTATTTTCTTACATTTTAACGCAACATTTTTTTTTGCAATAATGTGATTATGTATGATTGATTGATTTGAAGGCTGGTTTCAATTGCTCTGTATTCTTAAGTTATTTTCTTTATCTTCGCTCTGAAACGGCTAATATATTTTTTCTTGTTGTTTGTCAAATAGGCGCGTTTCGCGCGCCCGAAAAATCACCTACTTCAATCTTAAAGAATCTCAATAAAGGCGGACACCTTGCGCTGCCACTCGCGGTAGGAGTACTTCTTTACGTAATTACCCCGCAGAAAAGCTCTTTTACCCCTACGGGGGTAATTATCCCCAGGTGAGGAACCACCGCCTTAGGCGCTATGCCTGTAGTATGGATCTTATAACGGAAGCAGTGGTGCCAACCCAGTAGCGCACACCGGCTCGCTGAATCTAATAAACACGCAATAACGTTAACTGGCAACGATAAAGGTGTAACTGTTGTGAGCGTTTCCGAAGCGATTCGGCAGCGATTGTCGCAATCGATACGCGTTGTTATCGTGCCTGGTTATTGCCGCAGATGCGTAATTTCCGCCGGTTTGTTTATGCTTTTAATCGGGTGCTTCGGTTATCTCTTTCTCACGATCTATTTCTACCTCTCCCGCTCTCTCTCTCCCTTTTATAGAAGGATATCTTACTGCGCGCTCTTCCAACCCATTCTTGCTTGAAACCGCCTATGATAATATCTACTACGCCGTTCCGCTGCATAATTTCCCTTTCCCAAAATATCCCCCTGATTCAAAATGTCCCTTTCCCAGAATGTGCCTTTCCTATAATGTCCCTTTCCCAAAATGTTCCCCTGGTCCAAAATGTCCCTTTCCAATGTGATTGTTCAACTGGGTATCGAACTTGGACCTATGTCTAAGCTCTATGTAGAGTCGTAGAGTCTGTGTACTCTTCATTGATTGATGAACTCTTTATCGCCTCTATAATGACTCTATCACTCTACATTGATTGAATCGACTCTACATTGACTCTATCAATCTACATTAGAAATAGACATAGTTCCAAGTTCGATACCCAGTTGAACAATCACATGGGAAAGGGACATTTTGAACCAGGGGAACATTTTGGGAAAGGGACATTATAGGAAAGGGACATTCTGGGAAAGGGACATTTTGAACCAGGGGGACATTTTGGGAAAGGGACATTATAGGAAAGGGACATTCTGGGAAAGGGACATTTTGAACCAGGGGGACATTTTGGGAAAGGGACATTATGCACCGGAACGTACTTCGCGTCTAGCGCGTTATTTTAGTAAAAGCGGAAGTCTGATTGCTCTTATCTAGGGTGGCATTAATAGTCGTCAGCTCAAGATCGAGCTTAAGTAGGTGATCTCAGAAAACAAAATTTGCTAATGTCAAGCTTGAGTAGTCAGCTTGACATTAGTCAAGGTCTCAAGTCGGTGATTTTGTTTTCTGCGTTCACTTACTTGAGCTCGAGCTTGAGACGACGACTATTAATGCCACCCCTAGTGTGACTAGTGTGAGTGAACGGGGACGCTGTCTAAATCATCACATTGCAAAGGAGAATAAGAACCTAAGAACGAAGATGCAAAGGCCTATATGTTCGCTATTGTGTCCACCCTCGAACACAAGAGGGTGCGCAGCCACTCGATCGGGGTGACCAAGCGGCCGCGATTGAAGGCGGGCGAAATGTGGTTTGCTCCTTCTGTATGGGCCCCGCGGCTTCTTCCGGCGAATGCAAAGTAACGAGGGGACTAGCTAATATGATCAACAATGCAACACTCACCGAAAAGCAGGCACGGCGGGCGCGTAGTAAATAGTTGTATGCGGGATCAAAACAGTGAGGCACAGTGTTGAACGACAATGATGGTAATGAGTGAAATTGGGCGGGGAAAATAACACAAATACACAAAATACCTTGATAACAATATGAAATGGGCGATTATGGGTCAAATAGCAATAAATACAGAGGGATGGAGCGAATTACAAATTAAAATAAGAGGGCAAAAATATTAGTGGGCGAAAAATGGGGCGAGAAAAAATGCATCTGTCAAAATATTCGAAAAGAGCGCGGGGCATAAAAAAACAAAAGAAAAACGTTCGGAAATTTTGAAGTAAAAAGAAAAGTGGCCAGTACGCGGCAATGCAGTGAGGTCGCATTACCGAACACTATGTATGTATATCATCAACCTAGAATCCAGGATATGGGCATTAGAAACCAGGACAGAAAATTAAACTGCTCACCGCTAGATCAATACGGCCATAAACCAGTATAATAGACCAAGGAGTATGTAAATAATTTACTCATCCCGACCTTATCCGTACATTAGTGTTGTTACCAACCGAGAGGTCACAAACTGAGAAGGCACAGAACGCGTTTCTTTGTATTTATAGTATTCAAGTACGTACCTCGAATTTGGAGTTAAAACTTCTTTTGTTTAAGATGAAATAAGTCTCACAACAAGCGCCGCCAATGAAAAAAAAAATCATATCTTTTTTTGGATGCGTTTTTAGCAAAAAACGCTCCTGCGATTTCTCAACGCGAGGCGTAACTATTTTTAGGACCTAAGGTTTGGATTCCAGATCCTAGAACTTAAGAATGCAATCGATTCTCGCCAAAAGTGGCCACTTTTGGCGAGAATCGATTGTATTCGTAGGAAATACAATCCTGGAAGCATTTTCTGCTAAAAACGCATCCAAAAAAAGATATGATTTTTTTCCATTGGCGGCGCTAGTTGTGAGACGTACGGCGTCTTAATATGCAGAAAACAACACAAAAATTACTTTAAAAAAAAACGGATATCCCAATTGGATAATTATCTGCAAAACATGATCTGTCTATCTATCCAGTCCATAAATAAAGCCCACTGCTGGGCATAGGCCTCTTCCCTTCCACGCCAACCCCCTCGTTCTAATGCCAATCTCGTCCATTGCTCTCCCGCTGTCTTGAGACAATGTCATCGATCGACAGAGATCAATCGTAGAGCTTTCGGTCTATCCACCGACCGACGACCCATTCTAGGCCACCATTCCGTGACTGCCCTAGTCCACCGTTCGTCCTTCCACCTAGCCAGATGCCCTGCCCATTCACCCAAAACTTCGACTTTGGTCTTCAGCCGAATGTCTTCATTGCTTTTCACACTCACACTTTTCAAGGCATTCTGCCAGTCCTTTTACACCTGCAGTCTGTGGGCCAACTATACACAGGAGGCCTACAGCGACATGTGTATACAGTATAATAATGCGTTTAGGGTATTGTTGGGGCTGCCTCGTTTTTGTAGTGCATCCGGCATGTTCGCAGATGCGGACAAGGACAGCTTTAGCACCATCATGCGCAAGCGGTGCACGTCGATGTTGGGACGTATACGAGCCAGCCCCAACAGTCTCCTGTCTGCGCTAGCTTACAGGTTGGACTCTCCCATACAGAGGCGGTGGATACGACTGCACGCAGTCAAGTCTATCAAGTAGTCAAGTAGATTACATCCCTCTGTGTGGGACAGACCAACCGTAAGTAAGTAAAATGCGTAAAATGTAATTAAAATTAATAATAATAAGTAATTAATTAATTAAATAATAATAATGTGTGTATCTAGTTCCTAAGTTTTATAATTATGTATTTGTAAGCACGAAATAAATTATTCAATTCAAAAATTATTCAATTGCTCACACGATCAAGGAGTGTAGTGTCTAGCATGGCCCGCCCTTTGTGCAATTTGGATCTGCAATTTCTTTGTGCAATTTGGAAAACATGATAAATGTGTCAAAAGGCTCATACCGCACATCACATGGTATTTTGAAATTATATTTTTTATTACGCCCCGCTGCCTCCTTTAACTTTTCTCCCTGCACCGTGCCAAGGCCAGACCTTCTGTCAGTTTAGATCTCGCACCAAAGGGCACTTCGGAACACAAATATTTGCGGAAAGCAAGCGAACAACCTCAAACAGGATTATGCTAGTCCTCTGATAACTTACTTAGCGGTTGTTACTTCTATCTTAGTAGTTGTGTACACACAAAATGTTAATCAGATATTAACTTGGGCCTTTAAATAATTTACCATCATTTCAGCTTCGTCAATCTTGTCCACAGGAAAGAAGCGCTCAGTTGGACTTCTTCTTCTTCTTTGATCCCTTTACTCCTCTGTGGAATCTGGGGCTGACACAAGGGCTTTTGATCTCTGTTCATGGCTAGGGAGGGTAGCTCTGGTCAAGTTGGTCCGGGGTCCCTTCAGTTGGACGAGCCATTTTTGATCGATTGGCAAAGTTAAGCAACATCGGGCGCGGTCAGTCCATGGATGGGTGACCGCTTAGCGGCAAATTTTTCTGAGCACTTCCGTGCTTCGGAAGGCACGTTAAAGCGTTGGTCCCGGACGACAATCGTTAAGCCACTGACTCTGGTATGATTATATGGCTTACTATAAAGTATAAAAACAAATAATAAAAACGGTCAAGCTCGAGTTGGACCTGAGCACCGAGGGTCCGTACAACCAGATTTTTTTTCATTGTATGGTGGTACGGAGTCTGACTCGCACTTGGCCGGTTTCTACTATGGATGAATGAAGGGCGATGTGACTTCCAAAGTTTGACGTTTAGTTGCGAAGTTAAATATTTGTAGCGTCCCTATGAATATCCAATACGTAAATATTATTCGCATCAACTATTGGCACAGTAAGTTTATGTGGCGGCGACAGGCCTTTTGAACAACATTTACTCAACTGAACTGGCTTAGTACTTCAATGTGCTTGAATTACTCTGAATCTATCTACCATATCCTCCTTCACCAAACAGGTAAATCCAACAGACAAAATACTCCCGTTAGGTAAACGTTAGGACCCCATATCTCAGCAACCCCTCGACCGATTTGGCTCATGTTCGAACTTAAAAATTATCATTTACCCTCTACGATCAAGGATAAAACTAGATACAACATAGAACTCTGAAATGTGTCTGGAAAAATAGATGTCCAAACTGCCTTTGGGAGCTTATTTGCTCGTAGTCTATGCAATTAAAGTAAAACTGTACACTAATGCAATAAGGTTGACATTCGAATATTAGACGTATGGTCGAAATGATGTTTCGTATTGTTCTATTGTTGATATCTTTTGTTTCTGTGGGTACAAGTTTTTATTGTGATTTTATACGTGATGCGGATTCTATGGGATTTAGTTCGGTGTTTACCCTACCAAATTTCATATCGATCCGACTACATTTACTCAAGTTATCGTCGAACGAACATTCATACACACAAACAGACATACATTACATACAAACGCCGGATTGTTCAAGTAGACTCGGAGAACTTCGCTCGTTTCGCTCGCTCGTTCAATTACTCTAGCTCTCTTTTTGATAATTATGATCTCATCGCATTCGCGCTGCCTGTAAGTAAGTGGCCAATCTTAATTGGCCCAAAGGGGTCTGAGCCTCAGTCCACCCCTGCCTACATAATAATAAGATACAGATAACTTCGCCGACCGTATCTCGGGGCAAAGTTTCGCAGCCAAGAAAGTTGCTAACTTAATACCGAAATTTGTTGACCCGAAAAACAGCCCGAAGCCATAATCGGGCCCACGATAGTTTCGGGTTTTGATAAGCCGCCCGTGTATCTTGTAATGCGGAAAATTTCGTTTGCAACAAGGCGGCTACTCAAGATTCTTTCTTCCTCTTCTTCTTCTTGCAGTAATGTCTCCTATCGGAGGTTGGCAATAATCTTGACTATTTCTCCCTATGAGGCTGCCAAACGGAACAAGGAGTTAGTGAAAAGTTGGAACCAATAGCATAAGTTCTCGAGCCATGATATCTTGAGTCTTCCAGCAAGCGTAGCATAAGGCTGGGTTAGAGCGTATCTATGGGTTCATCTATCTCACTCTTTTGTATACCTAGAGTTATAAACCCATAGATACCTACGCTCTAACCCAGCCTTGCTACGCGAGCAGGTCTTCTTCTGCCTGCCAGTATCTTCGCTTGGATAATAGGTTGAAGGAGTCCATGTTTGGTTCATGTTGGGTGTTGCGCATTCTATGGCCATAATACTCAAGTTTGCGTTTTTTTATGATATTCATAACCTTTACGTTTTATTTCATCCTCTGAAGCGTATCACAAATATACTGAGAAAACTCAAGATGCGCTCAAGATATTTATTGCGTAATATTTTGCTTTAATTAGTCACGAAGAGTGCAAACTAACCTTTTTTAAATGTAATACAATGACATAAGCATTACAGAGTACGGGCTATTCTCAAAGATTTTAACGCTACGTGCATATATTAGAGGGGTTTACCTACATACAAATTATTTTGGGGTGGCTACACAAGGTAACTTTAAGGTATCAAATCAAATCCTAGTGGTACTAACATTATTAAACTTCTACTAGACCTAGACACATTTTGTTCGTATCTCTTTAAACTAAAGCTTATGGGGCCTAGTTTGGGTCAAATACCGACTGGCTATCTTTTGAAAATAATATTTTGAAGATGAATATGAGCGAAGGTGCGACACGAGGCACGGTATAAAATAAATCATCTATAATGTCAGCGATTTTATTGTAGAGGGCGCTTAGGTTTCCTCACGCTATACTTATATCTTATTTTTATTTAGGTTCATTGCTTTTATAGGCGAAGCAGTGGCGCAGGTAAAGACGCGGACAAAAGGCAACAACTTAATAAATTCATCATCACGAAAACTCACCATTTTATTGCTTTGCTTACCCATTACGATCAAACTCAATTTTAACAAATAACAAAGTAGACTCAGCCCTCAAATAAAAATCGAAGAAGAAGTAATATTACAAAGCAAATACCCCAAGACCTACGGAGGCCTATTACGCACGTTTCGCGGCAGAAAAAAACGACCGGGAACCGAAAATAGTGTCGTAAAATATTACGGCCTCTTTTCGCCTCCAACCTTCAAGGATTACTGTCCTCACCGTCGCTTTGATTAGAATAAATACATAAATATAATACTAACCTGCCCCTCTGAAATTGTGAGTTTACTGCCAGACTCTTTGGAATGTAGTTTGTCTTGAGAAATCCTTATATTTACAATAGATTGTTTTGCGCTAGTGGGCACTGTTGTAACTTCACGCGTATTTTGTCAAAGTTGTAGGAAGAGGCATCAATTAATATCCACTTTTAATGATTCGCGATATTTAAACATTATTGTATTCGAAACGGGTCGAATCGCCGAAACGTCGGGATAAATAAGGTTTGGATAAATAATTTGCCTAAAAACCAATCGCGATTCGACCCGTTTCGAATACAATAATCAATTAATATCATTTGTAGATAAAATTTATTTGTTCTCAGAAAGCAATGTTACTTTATCTTTGGTCTACAATAAATAGTTATCTATCTATCTAAATAGGAAGAAGACCTTAATTGGGAAGTATAAGACCTTTTAGCATGTGTAGCTATTTGTCGAAGATTTCCTAATTCATTTAAAATTTCTGAAATCTGTAGATTTTTAGAGGAATTATGTTTAGTAAAAAAAAAAAATTATATTTCGTAAGACAGTTAATCTCGGTTACGTTATGGACGACTTTACAACAAAAGTGTACGCTCTGACGTGATATCGTGTGTACGATCTAAAAATTGCAATGAATCAAACAGGAACAGAGTCGTGTCAATTTTATTGTGATAATATAATAAAATAAATGGCCCCATTGATTGGAAAGTCGGGTTTTACAGCTACATTAAAAATATCGGAACCAACAACTTCGGGCTGACCCCATTTGATTGGATTTGACACACTTTAAATATAATTAAACTTTTTTACGAATTGTAAAAAGGAAGCGAGCACCAAACAATAACAAGCAGAGAAAACGCAGCGAAATTCCCGCAACAAATGCCCAACTTTTTTGTTATGAGGAATAAAAAAGGGAATTCACGAGTTATGCTCCTTTGCCTTGGAGCGGTACCGGACAACTTTTAAACAGTTTAAAAAGTGAAGTTATGCTGCGCGCATGCAAGGGTGGATGTTCACTTTTGTTGGATTTCCTACCTTAGTCTCTTAAATATTCACGTTGGGATAGAGCCAAATTCTAATGTTTTGTCGTTTCTGATTGCCCCTTCTAGAATAGGTATGTGCGTGAATTCTAAGGAATATTATGTTTGTACTCTTCGCCTTTTGAACGTTATTTTATACACACTCGTGTAGAGATATCATATCCATGTACGTGGCTCATGCCACGCCAGCGGTTCTCCTCTATTGAATCTTCTACTTGGGGCTTATCAGGTCCTTTTCCATCACATTATACTCCATTCAGTCGTTCCCTCGATTCTTTGGAAAGTGACCACCACTGGAAAGTGGCGGTGAGCAGAAATCTCAATACAGTTCTATAGCAGAAATCTCAATACTGCGATGTGGATCAGCATCACTTGAGATGCAAGTGTTTTTGTAGCTTTGGTAATAATATCCGGTCGTAATTCGTTTGCTTAAAATAACTAGTTTGCATAAAATAACGTACAAAAGGCGAAATATAATATTACTTAGAATTTTCGCATATACCTACCTATTCCAAAACGGGCAATCAGAAACGCCAAAACATTAGAATTTGGCTCCATCCCAACGTGATGCCTAGTTGGCAAGCTCGCTACTCGAGTGTACATACAGCCTTAAAAAGTTTGAAAACGCGAAGTTATGCATTGTGCCGCTAGATGATCGTTTTTCAACTAACATTATTTTCTGAGCCATCCACTTAGGTATTTTATAGTTTTTAACGAATACTCAAGCCACTTGCCAAGTTCTCCGCTTTGTGGACTGCAAGGGAAGATAAGAGAGAAATCGTGAGGTAACCTGCAGCCCTCATCGCCAGTAATGTTGGGTGTTCACGTATTCCACCAAGATTATGGACAAGTGGAATCCAAATCGGATTAGTGGGACACATTCCACTGCATTCCGCTTTGCCCCACAATTCGGAAGGCAAAGTTATTTGTTCGAAAGTCCGTTATTGGCTTAATCTTATCTTTAGACAATATTGAGAAACTAATTTCAATATTTTTTATTTTGGTTCAGTAGTTTGGATTTTACAACGTGTTCGGTAATGCGACCTCACTGCATTGCCGCGTACTGGCCACTTTTTA
The DNA here is from genome assembly GCA_949319315.1 of Zelleria hepariella. Classification (NCBI taxonomy): domain Eukaryota; kingdom Metazoa; phylum Arthropoda; class Insecta; order Lepidoptera; family Yponomeutidae; genus Zelleria; species Zelleria hepariella. The sequence goes on from OX439390.1 coordinate 13,568,186, forward strand.
TTTTCCATCAAAATTTCTGAACGTTTTTCTTTTGTTTTTTTATGCCCCGCGCTCTTTTCGAATATTTTGACAGATGCATTTTTCTTGCCCCATTTTTCGCCCACTAATATTTTTGCCCTCTTATTTTAATTTGTTTCTCGCTCATCTCTCTGTATTTATTGATATTTTGACCCACAATCGCCCATTTCGTATTGTTATCAAGGTATTTTGTGTATTTGTGTTATTTTCCCCGCCCAATTTCACTCATTACCATCATTGTCGTTCAACCCTGTGCCTCATTGTTTTGATCCCGCATACAACTATTTACTACGCGCCCGCCGTGCCTGCTTTTCGGTGAGTGTTGCATTGCTGTTCATATTCGCTTAGCCCCTAGTTAATTTGCATTCGACCGGAGGAGCCGCGGGGCCCGATCGGAAGGAGCAAACCAACTTTCGCCCGCCTTCAATCGCGGCCGCTCGGTCACCCCGAGCGAGTGGCTGCGCACCCTCTTGTGTTCGAGGGTGGACACAATTAGCGAACATATTTTGGTCCTTCGAGCCGGATTTGCTCCTTTTGGAAGGCTTTGTGGCTTCATTTTGGTGAGTGCGAGGCCACTTATTCAGCACTTTTTCCCGTAAATTGTCCCTGCTCTCTTTGTCTCTCTGTTGTTATATTTTTGTCTCGATTCCCTCTCACGTCGTAATCAACTCGCATACGAACGTTATTTTTGATCCCGTATTTCCCAGTAATTTTACCTTTTGTTTGACGCAAAAGCGTAGGTAAAAGCAATGGCTCCGACTCTATCACGTTCGGTGATAAAGTTCACACATTTGTCCAAGACGCTTGTGACTTTGGACACAATTTTGACTCCCACGCTTCCCGAAGTGTTACGAATTCAACACGCGTTGGGCCGTTTTACCGAAGTAGAGAATTTATATAATGAGATTTACGCTCAAGTCACGCAGCCCGAAACTGACAAAGTCCATCCCATCTGCGCTGACGACTTATGCGCAATGTTTGAGACGTACGTGTTCCACTTTTGCTCCCTGCAAGCAAAGTATGGTATCGACTCCACACGACCTTTATATTGTGCTCTAGAAAACATTCGCCAATGTGATGATGACGATCAAGAGCGCCTTCGAGCTCCCCTCCCGATCGAAGTAGCTCTGTCTTCGGCTGGTGCACCCCGCATGCCGTCTCCCTCTCTTCCGCGCAACGAAACTTGTCCACAACCGCTCGCGCTCTCTCACCAGCCCCTTCTGCACTTCGGCAAAAGGGATGGTGATGAAGTTCACCCGCCACATTTTTCAGCGCTCGCTGCTCTCTCGTGTACAATCTTTGTGCACACGGAACAGACCTCTTTGACAGCTAACAAGCTCGAGCTAACTGAAACAAATGACAGCTCTGTGTCCACCCATATCAACAATATGGCTCCTGTGTTGTTGACCACTGATTCAGTAAAAGATAATGGCTGTCAAGGTGTGCTGCTCGGAGCTCCCACTCCTACTGACATTGACAGACGGTTAGATTCTGGCCCTCAACAATTTGCAGCCGGTTTATCTCGCACTCCAGCTCCCTCTCTTTTGCCCAACGAAGCTTGTTCGCAGCCGCTCACGCCTGCTCGCCAGCCTCATCTGCACTGCAGTGGTGTGAATGGTGTCGAAGATCTCCCGCCATCTCTTCCACCGGTTGCTCCTACTTCGTATGCAATGCATGCGTTCGTTGTGAAGGCCCCTCTGACCACTCATAAGCCGAAACAAGCTGTGTCAAATGATAGCTCTGCCGGCCCCTATTTCAACAACAAGCCCTCTGAGTTGCCCTCTGTTTTGTTGAAGGCTTGTGTCAGTCAAGGTCTGCCACGTGAAACTCCCGCCTCTTTTGACTTTGATATGCAAGTTGATTTTGACACTGAAGACCTTGCTGATTTGCTACCCCATCACGAGATTGACGCTGTCGTTCCACCCCAATGTGGTCTTGTTCACTCTACTCCTACTGACCCCTCTGGTAGAGATGCCATCAGCTCTCGATCACAGTGCATTCCCAATGTCAGGGGCAATTTTCCTGCCCGACCTCCTCCAGTTCTGGTCTGGCCTCACGTTGGTAATCTACAACTTGCAGATCCGACCAATCACTTTAGCTCTGAGGTTTGGTTTTGGTTTCGATTTCCAGGCCCTCCTGGCCCTCCGTACACTCTCTTCGCTGGTCTCTTTTGCCAGACCCACTGTTGGCTTGTCGTCACTTATGTGCCGATCCAATATGCCCCTTTGTCCCAGGCATTTTAATAGTTGCCCGAATTGTAATTTTTTGTGTCCCATTGGCACATTTGTGTCACTTGTATATTGATTGGTTCATTGGACTCTCAACCCGCAGAGCTCCTTGTCCTTGAATACTGCTCTTCTCTGTTTTGTGTATTAAGATTTATTTTGTGTCTTTGTTTTTGACCCAACTACTGGGCTCTCGTCCGCCCCCAGGACAACCCAGTCTAGTCTCGTGTGTAGTTGTTTCCTCGTTTTTCATTGTTTGTTGCTGCCCTTGCTCTGACCACTGGGATCCCGTCCGCTCCCAGGACAACCCAGATGTGTTAAATGTTTTTTGATGACCTGTGGCCGTCACACCCCGCTGACGTCACACTCTGCTGATTTCTCTCGCTTTCTGTGTAATTTTGTAAATTGATGTTTGTGTATAGTATTCTGCCCGCTGTATGTATTGGTATTATATTGTTTGTGTTTGTTGTGACCCGATGACTGGGCTTTCGTCCGCCCCCAGGACAACCCAGTCTCGGGACTTGTGTAGTTTTTTTCCCGTTTGTTATTGTTTAGTTTGATCCGACTACTGGGCTCTCGTCCGCCCCCAGGACAGCCCAGATGTCCAGGTTTTTGGATGAGTTGTGGCCGTCACACCCCGCTGACGGCACACTCTGCCAATGTATCTCATTCTTTCTCTAATTTTGTAAATTGTTGTCAATGTTATCTTTTCCACTCCCTGTGAATATTGTAATTATTTGTAGTGTTTAGTTTTCCTGACTGTTGGGCTCTCGTCCGCCCCCAGGACAACCCAGTAATGTCTTTCGAATAGATCTTTTCACTGCCCTTCGTTTGAATTTGTGTAGTTATTTTGTAAATAGGTCTACTTACTTGTCACAGGCTCTGCAATTCGCAACTGTGAAAGTAGTAACCTACCCCTGTGAATCTCTGCTTTTTTGTGTCTCGTCCACCCCCAGGACAACCCATTTTTTTTCCTTGTATTGTATCTTTGAATTTGATCGTATTGTGTCCATCGAACATCACAACCCATTGATGTATTTTTATTTGCCTTGAATTAAATGATCTCTCTTGGTTATTGTATGTTTGTCCATTTGTAAATATATTACTGTCGGCCGCTGGTGTCACGTCCGATTCCAGGACTACCCAACCTGTCAAGCTCATATCCTCATAATTTCCCTTTTCTCTTTTTTTATTTTATGCTGAATACGTGGTTTCAGGGGCGGCGGTATGTTCGGTAATGCGACCTCACTGCATTGCCGCGTACTGGCCACTTTTTATTTTCCATCAAAATTTCTGAACGTTTTTCTTTTGTTTTTTTATGCCCCGCGCTCTTTTCGAATATTTTGACAGATGCATTTTTCTTGCCCCATTTTTCGCCCACTAATATTTTTGCCCTCTTATTTTAATTTGTTTCTCGCTCATCTCTCTGTATTTATTGATATTTTGACCCACAATCGCCCATTTCGTATTGTTATCAAGGTATTTTGTGTATTTGTGTTATTTTCCCCGCCCAATTTCACTCATTACCATCATTGTCGTTCAACCCTGTGCCTCATTGTTTTGATCCCGCATACAACTATTTACTACGCGCCCGCCGTGCCTGCTTTTCGGTGAGTGTTGCATTGCTGTTCATATTCGCTTAGCCCCTAGTTAATTTGCATTCGACCGGAGGAGCCGCGGGGCCCGATCGGAAGGAGCAAACCAACTTTCGCCCGCCTTCAATCGCGGCCGCTCGGTCACCCCGAGCGAGTGGCTGCGCACCCTCTTGTGTTCGAGGGTGGACACAATTAGCGAACACAACGTTTCAAAGATACGGTCTTATGACGTCACGCGACGGTCTGCATACTGTTGGCGGTCATAGGAACAAAACATTTTAGAGCATAAAAACAAACCTACTGGACCAAAATAAAAAATATTTAAATTAGTTTCTCAATATTGTCTAAAGATAAGATTAAGCCAATAACGGACTTTCGAACAAAAAACTTTGCCTTCCGAATTGGGGCGGCCCAGTGGGGCAAAGTGAAACTACTCGCAAGCTTGTATAAAAAAAATACGGCTACAAAGTCTCTGGGAAAGGCAGGAAGGACGGGGAAGGGAAATAAATGGGCCTTTGCATTTACGTAATGAGAAGATTTATACAGCAGCGTCCAGTGGCGCCTTCACTCACACTTGATGGGTGAAGTGACAACTCCGACGCAGCAGTGCCTGGGACATTGCTTAGATGGAGTAAGGTTTCCGAGCACCTATACCATCCTGGCAGCTTAGTCAGCCTAGCCTACAGGAAAGACAAGATCAATACTGTGAAGGAAAACATCATGAGGAAACCCATGGCTTAGTTTTCTGTACAATTAGATGTAAAATCTAAAGTATATCGTCGCCCGTACAATCGTACCAAATTGATTGAGGTAGGTACAAAAAACGCGTAGTGAGAGTCTGACTTCAGAGTTGTCGTGCGCGCCTCGCCATCTCGCTTCCATGGTCTCGATATGAGATCCGAAACTGGTCGGCTATTCCGACATCAATAAAATTAACCCAAACCGTGAAAAAATACAAAAAGATGAAGGTGTTGGGGACCTTTGGGTCAGATATGGTTCGGGGCGGGTTGTTTAGTTAGTTATAGTTTTTGACTTTCCGTATTTTATTTTAATTTTATGATTTTATTTTATTACTCTTAGTTTTAATTTAAGACGAAGCTTTTTTGTGAATTTTATTGAAATTGATTGTAAGAAAAAAAGAACATTCTATTATTATAACATTTTAGCCTTGAAACAATGTCAAGTTTAGATAAAAATTAAATCAACTGTTAAAAAAGAAAGATGAATAGTTACTTCTCGCTGGCCGATCCTCCCAGATATAATAAGGCGAGGGAATAATTTAAACCAGCCGATCCATGTCTCCAGGCAACAATATCCTGCGTCCCAGTTCGTCTATCGATCCGACATTGGAAAATAAAACCACTGAAGCTCTATGGAACATGTTAAGGTGGCGGCACATTTGCGGGGTCTGGGAATTTAATTTAGAATGATTGTGCTGGTACTAAGTTAGCAATTATAGGATGACAACAATGTTATGTAATAAAAATAATGTTTATTTTCTAGATAAGCTAACGGCCACAGCAAGTATTACACAAATTGGGAATTGGAAATACAGTATTATTTCTTTTTTTTAAAGGTAGTTATTTATTAGGCAATGATTTTGATTCAAAGCTAAGAACCATCTCACTGATTGCATCAGCAAAGACACTCCGTTCGAATAGTTTAATCTATGCCAGAAATTAAAAGCGTATCTACAACATCATATACCACTTTTTGTATTTTCTAAAGTACTAACCCGTGCTAGGGAACTTTTATAAAGATTTTTATGAGGTTAAAAAATTCGCTCGGGACAGGATTTAAACCCGCAACCTTCTTGCATTCCGTGCAGGCCGCTCTACCAATTGAGCTACCGAGTCAAGTACTGTCTTTGCGAATTTTCTTTATTACCTTATTGAAACTCGTCTTACGGACGATGGGGCGCCATCTAGTGTAATAGTTTGTACTTATCTACACAATCTTTATAATAAAACATCATATAATCTTGCAAGTTGCACAGCATAACACAAATCACGCCATTGTCGTAAAACGAGTCACGCAAGATACGCTCAGTGTGCGCTGCCACTAACATTTCCCTCCCGACTTGTTTACACTGACCGCTCTGCTCTGCTCATTTTAATTTCTCACGACACGCCGCGCCGCGTCTCAGACCGCCATTTTTATTATCTTTCACGACAAAGAGTTGAACTCCCCTTTCTATATTATTGGCCCCATTTTCCCGAGGCCTGCTCCTCTTTTATCCATGTTTTTCATTCTAACAAAACTTAGGCCTTTGAATCTACGTAAGGAGGTGCCACTGGATGCTGCATAAATGAAGACTCACACTAGATGGAAGAAGAGACCACTCGACGCTGCAGACGAGTAACATGGTAAATGAACAAAAATAGTATCCTTCCGTGCTTCGGAAAGCACGTTAAGAGGGCGTTAGAGCACCATTTTTCCATACAAACGTAGTTCCGGTTAAATTTCTAAACTACAGGCTGGATTTTGCTGAAACTTGGTTTATATCAGTAGATGACCAATATGGAGGTTTGCAAATAGTTTCAATAATAAAAAAAATAGCCTGAAATAAATTAGAGCGATGCGTTTTTCGCGCCGAAAAAGGGGTTACTTTCAGCTGTTATTTACTTACATTATTACACTGTCTATTGGAGTCTATCTACCTTAGGAACATCAATAATGTGTTGTACTTGTCAGAAAAAAAAAGGTTTTTGAAATACCTAATAAAATGTAGAAATGGCAGCTGAACTACGAATTTTTTTGGGAAAATAGATCTATTACATTACAACTACAACTAGATACTCGCGAAAGGACACGAACACACAGAGACTCATACAGCCGCATTGCCTCTCACTTTTCCCGCGCCCCGTCTCGCTCTGGGTGAAACAGGTATGAAAACAGTGTTTCACGCGCTTAGCCGTCACTGAGTTCCCACGGTCCTGAAGGGGTCTCTTAAACCCTTGGTCCCGGTTTTTGTTTATCGTTAATGTCACATTATTATTTAATTGAGTTAAAGATAATATTTACTTCGTATCTTCTGTAATAACACAATTTAATCATGTTATAGTTTTGAAACAAAAGTTGAGATAAGAACAGACCTGTCCTAAGACAGCTCATTTTATACAAAACTCGATGGAAATTTATGTAGAGGAAGGAATTTTTCTATTGTATCGAATAATCTGCTTTTGGCTGACATTCGCTTCTTTGTTGGGGTCCACACAAATATAGGTCATAGAAGAACAGTAGCACGTAACAAACAAACACGCACACTAACAAAATTAAATAGGTACCAGTTAAACTCTGCTCTTTCATACTCTCACACACAAATTCCCCAGGTATTATAGTAATCAACTAGTTGTGCCCGCGACTTCGTATGCGTTTTTACACATTTGACATTTAATTTAAATTCGACTGTGGAGGAAAACTCAAAAGGAAGGTTTTTTTTTAACCCCCGACCAAAAAAGTTATAAGTTTGACAGATTTGTGAGTGTGTCTGTATAAGTGTTTATGAGGGTGTGTCTGTCTGTGGCACCGAAGCTCTTAAATGGGTGAACGATTTGGAAGCTTTAGGTTTTTTTTTTTAATTTGAAAGCAGGTTTTCTAGCGAATGTTCTTAGTTATGTTTTGTCAAAATTGGTTCAGCAATTTATTAAATATGCTTATTCGAAGCTAAAATGTCGGGGGTATTTTAATGTAATAGTTATTATTTCTTAACTTGCGGTAGCAGGGCTCAAAAGAAAGCAATAGAATAAAATAGAATAAAAACCCTAATCTAAACAATACATTTATAAATTTAATAATAAATATGTATTGTTTACATTAAGGTATCGCCCGTGATAAGATACCAGGAAGCTTAGCATAAGAATTGATTAGGAAGTAAAAGGGTTTATAATATGTATCTCCCTCGACGTAGAGTGGGATAGATAAATTTATAAGCCCATAGATAAGGTCTTACTGATTCTCATGCTAAGCCAGCAAGCAAAGCATACGGCTAATAACTCTGTCTATCCAGCTCAACAGTAAACAATAGTTATTTGTTATGCAAGAATGCAAAATTATTGTTTGCGGCGAGTGCTTGTATTGAATCCCGAGTGGTGTCAAAAGACCGCCAACAAAGTTGGATACCACATACAGGGTGTTAAAAGACCGCCAACAAAGCGGGAAACCACGTATTTTCCTCATCATAAGGAACATTTTTGCCCAAGGAACTATGCCTGGGAAATCAACGGTTACCGAGATAATGAGGTTCAAAGTCGGATTTTTCAAAACTGTATTTTGCAGAAATGTATTCAGTATCTAGTTTTTAAGAATCCCCTGAAGCTCTGCAGCCCTCTCGCTCGCACTTTTCAACATTTTAATTGATTGTAAGAGAATGATTAAACTTTGGACGATAAAATATAGTTGCAGACATAGATAATAAAGCTATCGACATGTGGACACACTTTTGATTTCATATTCCTACTAATAAAAAAAATATCACTGAACTTCGGTTAAAAGTAGTAGTTCAGTAATTTATTTTTTAAACTATAAATGTGAAATTTAAAGTATGTCTACATGTCGATAGCTTTATTATCTATGTCTGCAACTATATTTTATCGTCCAAAGTTGAATCATTCTCTTACAATAAATTCAAATGTTCAAAAGTGCGAGCGAGAGGGCTGCAGAGCTTCAGGGGATTCTTAACATACCTTTTCAAGAAGCCATATCAAAATTATGAATATTTCTTACAAAAAACGACGTTAAAATTGCAACCCGCAATGTATTCTAAACATCGGCCCTTCAAGCTTAAGTAACATAATCTGATACCTACGCTTGCGCAATTAATATGACTTCTGTGCGTTACACGTCCATTGCGTAAAAAATATTTTTCAAAATTATAACCTAAAAAACCAAAATAATTTCACAACAATAATTTATCGAAAAAGTACTTTGTTGAGGTGTCTAGTGGCTTTCGGGTCTGTTGGCGGTCTTTTAACACCCTGTATAGTCCTCATCATAACGATCATTTTTGCCCAAGGAACTATGCCTAGGAAATCAACGGTTTCCGAGATAATAAGGTTCCAAGTCGGATTTTTTTTTCCGGAAATGAATTTTTTTTTCGGAAATGTGTTCTGTTTCTCATTATTAACATATCTTCTCAAGAAGCTATATCAAAATTATGAATATTTCTTACAAAAAACGAAGTTAAAATTGCAACCCGCAATGTATTCTGAACATCGGATAGCCTAGATTGTTCCCAGAACCAGGACTTATCACGGTCCTAAATTTGACTGAAAACTGTTCAGCGGTATTCGCGTGATGAGGTAACACACAGACAGACAGACAGACAGACAGACAGACAGACAGACAGACAGACATAGACCGATTTTTTTGCATTTTTGTATTCAGAATAGTTTACTTAGTAACCCCTGATAGTTTTTTTCTAAAAATATTCAATGTACAGAATTGACTTCGCTAGAGTTTTATTATAAGTATAGATAAGCAAGGCTAATGATTGAAAGTTTTGAAGTACCTATTACAAACCTACATACCGATTAATTTTGATAAAAAGAAAGAAATAAAACTTCTTTATTTTTATCAAAATTAATCGGCCTGATGCCAGCGAGCGGAATTTCTAATTGGAATAATGTTGTGAATATTTTGCAACACCTGAGAGCGATTATGGCATAGTAAAGTTGCTGTCCCGCTACTGGACAGCAACTTGCTTTGAGACAGTTGTCTTTTTGGAAAATTGTGTTCTATTATTTTCTCGAACGAGATCTTCGATGATTTTAATGTAAGTAAGCATTTTTACGTCCGAAATACCTAAGTTTAAGACGAAACGCGGGTAGCCGCTGCTCCATACAAAAAATACAAAAAGGGAGACCTGTTTCCTCCCTGGATAATTATTTTAGAAAAAAATTGTTTATGCCATTCAATTTATATGTACCTCTGCCATGTCCCTATGTTTTCCTTTTTTATGGAGCAGCGGCTACCCGCGTTTCCTCTTAGAGCTATTCTTTATGACTTTACCGACAGTGGCGCCACCTAGTGAGCACTAAAACGGTAGGCCTCATTGATTGTATAAACAAAAAAGGCTCAGTTGACGTTCTGTCACAATGCTTTTGGCTTCGCTTTTCCTTACTTCTATCTTTACTCAATATGTTATTGATATTTTCGTGTTATGTTACTCGCAGCCAAATATTGTTTGGAATCTACTGCGGATAAAATCATGTTGCATGCTTTGAGGGTAGAATTTAATTTTCATGCAATTTTCATGCCACGCCTACGTTAAAAATTGAATTATTTCATTGTCTTGAAATGCTTAAATATGTATTGCACGTATTTTACTATATTATAACATTAAAAACTATATCGCTCGGTATCTTAAAATCCTGATTTTTTTTTTTATTATTTTTGCTCGTGTGCTTCGTACGGTCCGTTAGTACGATCTTAAAACTCACTTCTATTATCTCCGCATAAAACGGTAATTTATCTGCAGAAAGATTACTCTAAGTGATTCCCTCTTCAATATTCATTAGGCAATACTAATAGTGTCAAGCAATTTAAAATGTAGATAGATAGAAAGATAGTAAAGATCTATAGTTGAACCCTTTCTGATAATGAATTATTCATTGCCATTACTTTCCACGAGCCTTCGGGATTCAAATTTGTAATCAAGTTGATTACAAAAGAAGAAAAAAAAGAAAGAAACTGTTTAATGCCAAGAGCCTTTTCGATCCACAAGTATTCGACCTCTTTTTATCAGTTCTTATAAGAAAGGTGAAATTTTTTTTTCTCATTTCTAATGACGTCTCAAATTTTTACGTAATAATACGAGGTATTTTTCAATAGTTTTCTTCCTGAAACACGTCAACTTATAATGTGCTTTCCTAAAAAAATTTTGACCGCTACAGGGCGCAATAAAATGGTCAAAGTAGGGAAAAAAACCATTAGAAAAAAAGTAAACGGAAAGCCATCAATAACTTGAGTCTCTGGGGTCGAATTCATTTTGGTTCTTTCGGCAAAGTGTTAGAGAACTTTGCTAAGTATTCAATACGCAGTACACCTCTGGTCGTTAGCATTTTTGGGTTTAAAAATCACTGTCTTTAGGGTTCCGTACCCAAAGGGTAGCCAAACGGGACCCTATTACTAAGTCTCCGCTGTCCGTCTACCTGCCTGTCCATCTGTCACCTCATGAACCGTGACAGTGAGACACTAGAAATTTTCACAGATCATGTATTTCTGTGGCCGCTATAACAACAAATACCAAAAATGAGAATAAAATAACTAAAAGAGAATAAAAGTCAGAAAATTAAATGTTTAAACATTTCTGACTTTTCCCAATACAACTAGTATGACAAACCACGTTGTACGCAATATTGAGCAATTTGGTGCTCTGACTCGCTCTATTTATCTAATAAGAACGGGATAGAGTTCATATCAAAATTACGTAGTATCTAACGAAAGTGTCAGCGCAAATAAAAAGTGAGAATATGACTCGTATCTGTTTCTTTTTCTGCTTTTCCAGTGAGACAGACGGCAAATAAATACTCAGAGAAGACATTTATTCAACCATCACAAGAATGCGAGAATGCTTCCCTTCGGAGACAATACTTAACTTTTTAGCATGCAGCCTAAAGCGGTCGACACCCAGCGCTTTTGTAGAATGTGGTGTTGCCTAGGAGCGAATTCACCGCATTTTCTTATTTCGACATTATCTGTGGTTATCGCGATTTGTGTTCTGCCCGCAAAATAAAACAATTGTTGGTATATTCCTTCTCCCTGCTGTGGCTTCTTTAATAATACAATGGATGAAACTTGTTTAGCTTTTTTCGGTTCGACTTTTGCGCTATGTTACACGATTGTCACTATTCTGACATCCCTCTTTTTATTTGGCAGTTGGAAATAGCTAGAGCTTTTATTTGTATTCTTTTAGCTTTGATTTATGTGGCATGTAACCAAGATAAAACGACTTTATCACAATGTATAACATCTATTGTGAAATATCGTTCGTTTTATCTTTGGATACATAAAAAAATCTAGGTATCAAATTTAATCATTTCACTTTTTTCACATTCAATTAATTTTAACTGTTTTTGGCATAGAGAGTACAGACCACCATCCAGCTTCAACGATAGCAGCGTGGCGGGAAATTAGATGTTTTCACAGTATTTTTTTAAATTTTGAAGCTTAACTGAGCTATTTCTATTCAGCGATTTTTTATTCACGGCAATAAAATAGTATTCTTTTCATTATTGTACACAATAGAACAGCAAATAATTCAGCCGATTATTATGTTCTGGTCGCCAAAGCAGTGGCACTGCCCAAAAAACTAGTTTATGACCAGAACACATAATTGGCTGACAATTTACTCACGTCACGTTGATACAATACACATTACATTATGCAGCATAAAGAGAAATCCATCGCTCAGACTCATAAATCGAATACCCAATGAAGTTGTCCAGATATCCAGTCGACAAACAAGTAGCCCAATGTTCATAACAATATCTCCAAGTCACCAAAGAGTCCGTGGTTGCGCGAAGAGGATAGCGCGAAGGAAAAAGAGCAAAATAAAAGATACTCACATCCACGTCAATGCCGGGCTGAGCGAAGATCCTGGTGAAGGGATACTCCTTGGGCAGGTAGCTGAAGAACTCCTGCCGCCCTCGGTACCATTTGACGCTGTAGAGCGTCTCGTTTGGCTCGAGGGTCCACTTGCAGCCCAGCTGGACGACGTCCCCGAGACGGACCGCACTGGGTGCTATGAGAGCCACGTCTTTGAGGGACGCTACGTCTGTTGGCAAGGAAACGTGGTGGTAAGTGTGAGGGCCGAAGGAATGGTAGCGGAGTCTATTAAATAAAAAACGCCCGGGTATTTTTCATTGTATCAAATCGAGCCCCATCTTCCCAGCGATATTTGGGACGTCCGTCCAACCGGCCGAAGTGAAGAATATCTTTAATTCGGTCCGGAAACACCATGATAGGGTCTCAGAAGCTGATCGAACCCTTCAACAACCAACCTTGTGACCAAACTTGTGCTTGAGAGTCAAACGCCAAACCGTGAGGCTACCAAAACTACTCCTAATAAAACATACATAAAACCGTCTACAAAGGCACGAAGGGTTAAAGAGCAGTAAAACGTTTTGCCTTACTTCTCTAATCAGCTGTCGGGTGTCGGCAATAACCTTGACCTTGGGGTTTGCTGGCTATAATGTTGGATATACAGGGCAATTTTCAAACACCCCAACTTATAAATGTGATTTCCAACAACTTTTGTTCTACGACATAACGACTGCTAGACGACTACTAGACACAAAACATTTTTTTTTTCTGTTTTTTAAACCTTATTGTCTCGGAAACCGTTGATTTTCCAGGGATCAACGGTTTCCGAATCGAATCAACCCAAATCAACGGGACCAAAATTATCGTTATGATAAGGTTCAATAAACATAGTTTCCCGCTTTGTTGGCATTCTTTATGTATTGCATAATATTAATAATATGGATTTTATACTCTGCTCAGTCCAATAGCTTTTCATTTCATGGAATTACATTCGATATTGTTGATGAATATTTATTTTTATTAACTGTAATTTTTTTGTTAGTCTCATTTTTGCTTGTAGTTCTCAAAAAAATGACCAGAGTTTTATCGTATTGATATAACGGTTTCACATAAATTTGACAAAGGCGGTAAAGTAAATCAAAAGTTTAAGGTTGTAAAATAAAAATAAGAAAATTAAAATAGTAAATATTTAAAATGTATACACCGACGCAAAAGTACTTACATAAAACTAGTGCAGTATCTTCCTTTGATATACTTACTTACTTCTATTTTTGTAACCAAAATGCTATGCTAGTAATAAAATTCGTGGATACGTAGTAGGCAACTATTTATTTTAGTGCCTGTACAGGGCGAAAAAGAGACTATAACGTTACAAAGGAGCTCGTTTCGTTTCGGTTTTGGAGGTACAGCTGATTTACCCCTTGTAAATGTTGACTCAATTTGCTCAATACTAGGCCTGTGTAAATTTATTTGAACTCAATACAGCGCGATTTGAACCTATCGCGTTTCACAATGTCAGTGGTTGCCAATCTTAATTTTGAAGGTGCGGTTGCACTAAGTATAAACTACTAGTACATTGAACATGATTTGCATCTGAAGGATCGTCTGGCGTACTTTTTTACTTATCAAAATAGATCATACGAGGGACTAAAAACGCGCCAAAATCGCTCGTAAACGCTTGTCGTATTTTAGTCCCCCGCAGACTCAGTGACTAAGGGCGTTGAGAACTTAGAAAAAGGTCGATTAATTTTTGTACATACAATAAAAAAAATACAATATTGAGTATTTTGTATTGCACAATATTGACAAAATACTTTTTGTATTTTCTAAAGCACTAACCCGTGCTAGGGAACTTTTTTCATCACAATATCGCCAAGGGTAGAAGAGCACATGCTATAAGACGGTAACAAAAGGCCAGGCCATCATCATCAAATCTGAATCCGATCGCACGCAGCGACTGTTTCTCCTGAACACTGCCCTTCAGCCCTGTAAACCGCGTCTTATCGCGTCTTACCAGTCGCGGGCGAGGCTCGAAGGGTCTCCGAATAAATACGGATTAAGCCGCGGAAATATGAGCGACCCTGGTTCGATGTGCGCGCAGTGTGGGGGACAATATGGAGGCTTCAGCACGAGAACGCTTTGTAATCAAATAAATATAAATAAAGGCTAGTTTAGCGACCCCTGCTGGTGGCACAGGAAATTGCTACAGTTAGGTAACTACTCGGTAGTAAGGTTCTACTCGCTATCCATCCTGCATCGCGCCAGAGAAATATTTCACGTCGCTGAGTACAAATACAACTTCCTGTGGCGGGAAATTTACCTTTAAAGTAAAGTTAAGGAGCATGATCACCCTCTTCTCCTAAACTGGGCTCGAAGAGGTCTGTTACCTAAAATCTATCAACATTTAGCCTTTTAATAGCCAACTTAAGCGATTGGCAAAGTTAAGCAACATCGGGCGCGGTCAGACTATTTATGGGTGACCGCTAGTGGCAATCTAAATGAGCGTTTTTGTGCTTCGGTAGACACATTAAACCATTGGCCCGGTTGAGGCTCTTTGGGCGGCCTAAGAACTTTAATACCGGGGTGGTCACTACCTCATGCAATTACCTACCTGCCATACCAAGGCATACAGAATAGATTCTGTGACCGATGTGATTTAATTGCTACAGTAACAGCTTTCATCTTGAGGTTGACCTTACGAATTTATGAAACGCTCACAGTCTAGTTGGACTAGCCATTCTTAATCGATTGTCAAAGTTAAGTAACAATGACCGCGATCAGTCCATGGATGGGTGACCACTAGTGGCAATAATGTCTGAGCGCTTTCGTGCTTTGAAAGACCGGTATGTTAAACCATTGGATTTGGTCATTGTTGATTAATAACAATCATATCAAAGGCCCGTTGCGCGGCTTAAAAACTCTGAAACGTGGGGTGGCCACTGCCTCATATGATTACCTACCTACCAGGCAAAATTATAGGCAAAACTTTTATGTATGGCTTTAGATCAACATTCTCTATGGTAACATAAGTCGAAGATGGAGGACGGATTACGGACAATGGACAAAAGCTTTCACAAAAGGTGGTTTCATCCGACCCTATAGGCGGCTGTATTTCTTGGCAAATACTGAAGGCTCAGATTTGTGTACTACATATCCCTATTTTGTGTCCTGTGATGTGCAGCTCCATTTTATCAATACTTTAGCTTTAGAAGTTCGAGCTCGAGTTTCGTAGAGCTGCTACGCGAACAGCTACGAACTTCGTAGCAACTGCTACGGCCAAAATGGAGAATCATTACTTGAAATCTGAAAGTGACAATCTTGCTAGAATGATATTATTTATACTTTCTGAAAGAGATGTTGTTCGTCATGGAACAAAGATAAATAAAAAGGAGAGTTTGAAAGTATGAATTCAGGTATAATCAATTAAATAAAGAAAGATCAGAGCGCCAGTGGTTAGAAAAGAGAAAAGAGAAGTGACAGCTAATTTTGACAGGTAACCAAAATGAAAGCAAATTGACAGGAACTTAAAGACAATAAAGGCTGCATTCAAAATAATAATATTATAACAATTTAAATCCCTAGAATAATAAAACATGAACGCTTTGAGAAAATACTAAAATATCACTATTAAATACATAACGTATCGTCGTAGACAGAATATGTCCTTGTCATAAAATCAACAATAGTTAAGTTACCCACGTGTAAATATTATTAAAGACTTGATTGACTATTTAAGGTTCCGTGCCCAAAGGGTTCTATCCAACTTCAAGCTGGGAATCCGAAACTGAAATAAGACCTTTTTGTTTTGTAAATACAATCCCACCAAAAACATTCTGTAAAAAACTAACCAGGTCTCGATGGAGCTACTTGTTTATCTCTAAAAAGTAATGAAATCTAGACAAAGTCGTGCCAAGTCTAAGGTTCCTTACTGCGATTTATTTATTATTATAGTTAATGTTGTGAGACTTGGCCGTTGAAGGGTACACAAGCGGTTCTGGCGACAGATTGGTGCAATGGTGTCATGGAGCACCTGCGTCATGGTGCGGTTTTGTACCCTTGGGTACCCTTCAACTGCCAAGTCTCACAACATTAACTATAATAATAAATAAATCGCAGTAAGGAACCTTAGACTTGGCACGACTTTGTCTAGATTTCATTACTTTTTAGAGATAAACAAGTAGCTCCATCGAGACCTGGTTAGTTTTTTACAGAATGTTTTTGGTGGGATTTCACTTCTTTTTGTAGAAACGTGGGCATATTGATTTATTTTATTAGATTTTCTGATTTGACAGTTTTTTAATTTGTGTAATGTTCGAGTAGAATAAAGTTAATCATTCGACTATTTCTTCTTGTTAACTTGTAGGTACTAGTGGTTCGCCCCGAACTGTGAACTCGCGACCCCATATAAACTTAACAACCCCATATCTCGGCAACCCCTCGACCGATTTGGCTCATGTTTGAACTTAAAAATTCTTTTAATTTTATTTACCCGCCTACCAAATTTCATAACGATCCGACCAAATTTACTAAAGTTATCGTCGAACTTTCATACATACAACCATACATACATATACATACAAACAATCAAACGCCGGATCGTTCCAGTAGACTCGGAGAACTTCGCTCGCTCGTTCAACTAGTGGTTCGCCCCTGAAAATTTTTATGAACATTATGAATGTTCGTTCGACGATAACTTGAGTAAATTTAGTCGGATCGTTATGAAATTTGGCAAGCGGGTAAATGAAATTAAAAGAATTTTTAAGTTCGAACATGAGCCAAATCGGTCGAGGGGTTACCGAGATATGGGGTTTATATGGGGTCGCGAATTCACAGTTCGGGGCGAACCACTAGTATAGTTTTCCCTTTATGTGGCCATTAAACCCTAACTCTGTACCAAATTTCAGCTCTCTGTGTTTATGGGAAGTACTAGTTCTATTTTGATGATCATGAGTGAGTGTGTGTCATAAATGCGAAACTTTGCTTTCGCTTAACTTCGGAACTAAATGACCTACAGACTTGAAATTTTGGATTTTGAGTATGTGAATATAACTTACTAGATGACGAAAATTTCTGCGTTCTCGTCTTATCCAGAGGTTCTCAAATAGGGGGCTGAAAATGCGGCGAAATGGTTCCAGTAAAGGATGGTACGGCAGTGTTTGCTTCGCGCTCGACCTGGCGGGGGCACTGCCGTGCCCCCAGATAAAAATAGTAATTTTAATATTTTAGCAGTAAGTAATATTATTCATTACTTTGTTAGTAAGATGTATAAAGTCCACTAAAAACATTGTAATCAATATTTCCCTCAAAGGCAAATATTTCTTTAGAAATTAAATTCACTAGGTACTCAAAGTCAGTCTTTGGGCTGTGCGTTTATTTGCCAGTTAAAATTAACACCCGAAATTAAATGACAAGCCTAAATGCCTACTCTGAATTGATGATGTAAGTCAAAAAGTTGAACAACAATTTTCTACGGTAAAAAAATATCTTCTTTTCTATGGTTCTTCTTTGTTTTATTGCCGCAGAATACCAGCGTTTTCACACCATGCTACCACTACAAACATTTTGTTGGTGCCGGAATAAAATTGAAAATATTAGTTGCTCTATTTAATCAATTCGCGTAAGAACTTTTTCTAAGTTCATTCATTTTGCGCCCGATCAGATGAATGATGATTATGTGATGACACCGGCGAACGAAAAAACATGGAAACATCTCTTCAAGCTAACCCATCCTCTAAAATCGGCACAGGCATCTACTCGTGCAGAAAGCTTTATTAAAAATATTTGAAACCAATAAGAAAACAAGAAACATCGTCATTGGTAGATAGTTTTCGCGCTATTGATGTTATTGGACATATTATGCGTCAAACTGACGTCTTCTCTCAAATCGTGAGAGGAATCATTGTAGGCTCCGCCCATACGAGAACCATTGGGTAATTTCTCAGGGCTATTGAGATTTCCATGTTTTTTTCTGCTCGCTGGATGACACCAATAGTATGTTTATACTTAGGTGACAGAGTAGGCGCCCATGCTTTGATTACACTTTATTTGCTCTTAAACTTTATTATTGTAAATATTCAGTGCGCATTTGCAGCGCCATTTTGTGTACCTAAAAGGCTTGATTGCTGTTTACTTTTGGATTTTAATATCAATAATTTTCATATAATATTAATCCGGCCGACGAAGTTTCGCAGGATTCCAGTCAAAGATTTTATATTTTATCGAATACTATCGATATTGAGGCACAAATTATTTTAATTAAAAATAGATTTGTGTGAATTAGGCAAGTCACAAAGTTTCACTGGGTTCAGTTTATAGTTATAGGCTGTCAGGCAATAGTTATATCGTAAGATGTTGCCTTAACGATGTCAGAGTGGTCACTTCACCCATCTAGTGTGAGTGAAGATGCCACTGGACGCTGTTAAATCATTACGTAGATGTCAAAGGCCTATTTTTAGTCTATCTATACACGTCGCATTAGCTGGGCAAAGGCGATCTCTCAGAGAGAGATAATTTAGGCACAATCACTACAATAAAGAGTATTCAGTCTTTCTATCTTTCTAACTGTTATTGCCTAACCCTTAGTCCGCGACAGATTCTATGAGTACGTAATAAGATTTCTAGTATTAGATAAGATCGTCCTACATGTTGAGTAGGTTTTTTTTTTCATGCTATACTGGCCTGTGAATGACATGTGAATGGTATGTAAATGGCGTCAGCTTGACACCGGCGGTCCTGCGATCAGAGACAATGTGTTGCAAATGAAGGCCTTTCTGTCTTTCGGCGTTGAATATTGATCAGTCAACAGTGGTGGCCATTGGACATCTGTTTGGGCCTATTGTTAGCGGCCGCGCAGCGTGAATTTTGAGTATGGATACGAATATTAATTAATCAAAAGTGCATGCTATATTTTGAAGAGCTGATTATAAAAAGGTGTACATTTCATCTTTTTGTAAAGAAATCGAAATAAACAAAACTTAGAATCGAAAAGTTCATCAAATGCGATGCGAATTCCGTTTTTGTTTATCGAGAATGCATAGCGCCGAATAAGGAGAAAATAAAATCACTGTTATTGCTCTACATATTTTATTGTAAAACTAGTTGTGCCCGCGACTTCGTATGCGTTTTTACACATTTGACATTTAATTTAAATTCGACTGTGGAGGAAAACTCAAAAGGAAGGTTTTTTTTAACCCCCGACCAAAACAGAGGGGTGTTATAAGTTTGACAGCTTTGTGAGTGTATAAGTGTTTATGAGGGTGTGTCTGTCTGTGGCACCGTAGCTCTTAAATGGGTGAACGATTTGGAAGCTTTAGGTTTTTTTTATATTTCAAAGCAGGTTTTCTAGCGAATGTTCTTAGTTATGTTTTGTCAAAATTGGTTCAGCTATTTATTAAATGTGCTTATTCGAAGCTAAAATGTCGGGGGTATTTTAATAGTTATTATTTCTTATCTTGCGGTAGCAGGGCTCAAAAGAAAGCAATAGAATAAAATAGAATAAAAACCCTAATCTAAACAATACATTTATAAATTTAATAATAAATATGTATTGTTTACATTAAGGTATCGCCCGTAATAAGATACCAGGCAGCTTAGCATAAGAATTGCTTAGGAAGTAAAAGGGTTTATATGTATCTCCCTCGACGTAGAGTGGGATAGATAAAGTTATAAGCCAATAGATAAGGTCTTACTCATTCTCATGCTAAGCCAGCAAGCAAAGCATACGGCTAATAACTCTGTCTATCCAGCTCAACGGTAAACAATAGTTATTTGTTATGCAAGAATGCAAAATATTTTTTTGCGGCGAGTGCTTGTATTGAATACCGAGCGGTGTTAAAAGACCGCCAACAAACATTTTTGCCCAAGGAACTATGCCTGGGAAATCAACGGTTTCCGAGATAATGAGGTTCAAAGTCGGATTTTTCAAAACTTTTCTTTTGCAGATATTTATTCAGTATCTAGTTCTTAAGAATCCCCTGAAGCTCTGCAGCCCTCTCGCTCGCACTTTTCAACATTTTAATTGATTGTAAGAGAATGATTAAACTTTGGACGATAAAATATAGTTGCAGACATAGATAATAAAGCTATCGACATGTGGACACACTTTTGATTTCATATTCCTACTAATAAACAAATATCACAGAACTTCGGTTAAAAGTAGTAGTTCAGTTATATTAATTTTTCAAACTACAAATGTGAAATTTAAAGTATGTCTACATGTCGATAGCTTTATTATCTATGTCTGCAACTATATTTTATCGTCCAAAGTTGAATCATTCTCTTACAGTAAATTAAAATGTTGAAAAGTGCGAGCGAGAGGGCTGCAGAGCTTCAGGGGATTCTTTACATACATTTTCAAGAAGCCATATCAAAATTATGAATATTTCTTACAAAAAACGACGTTAAAGTTTCAACCCGCAATGTATTCTAAACAACGGCACTTCAAGCTTAAGTAATATAATCTGATACCTACGCTTGCGCAATATGACTTCTGTGCGTTACACGTCCATTGCGTGAAAAAATATTTTTCAAAATTATAACCTAAAAAACCAAAATCATTTCCCAACAATAATTTATCGAAAAAGTACTTTGTTTTGGTGTCTAATGGCTTTCGGGTCTTTTAACACCCTGTATAGTCCTCATCATAACGAACATTTTTGCCCAAAAAACTATGCCTAGGAAATCAACGGTTTCCGAGATAATGAGGTTCCAAGTCGGATTTTTTTTCCGGAAATTATATTTTTTTTTTCGGAAATGTGTTCAGTATCACGTTATTAACATATCTTCTCAAGAAGCTATATCAAAATTATGAATATTTCTTACAAAAAACTAAGTTAAAATTGCAACCCGCAATGTATTCTGAACATTGGATAGCCTAGATTGTTCCCAGAACCAGGACTTATAACGGCCCTAAATTTGACTGAAAACAATTCAGCGGTATTCGCGTGATGAGGTAACACACAGACAGACAGACAGACAGACAGACAGACAGACAGACAGACAGACATAGACCGATTTTTTTGCATTTTTGTATTCAGTATAGTTTACTTAGTAACCCCTGCTAGTTTTTTTCTAAAAATATTCAATGTACAGAATTGACTTCGCTAGAGTTTTATTATAAGTATAGATAGATTATTTATTATTTTGCAATAAAAGCAACAAGTAATAACAAAATAAATAGACTACGAACAGAGAAGTAAAGATCGTACTTTCCGAGTTGAAAGAATAAT
This sequence comes from Zelleria hepariella, assembly GCA_949319315.1. Lineage (NCBI taxonomy): Eukaryota > Metazoa > Arthropoda > Insecta > Lepidoptera > Yponomeutidae > Zelleria > Zelleria hepariella. The sequence goes on from OX439390.1 coordinate 13,589,795, forward strand.
TAAAGAGACAAACTTTCATTTCATTTCTAGCGAGAAAGGTATTTTCTCACGTAACAAAAGAAAACAATCGGCCTCAGGAAAAAAATAAACAAAGGAAGTGTCATAACCTAATTCAATTTATTATGTTCCCTCGTACGTCACACACGCATCATCAATTCAACGAAAACAAACGACAGTCGAGCGTAAAAGAACGCGCGGGACAAACTAGAATGTTATAGAACGTTCAGATGTTCCAGTAACTCACATTACAAGATGTAAAGTCCAGTTCAAATGTTCCAGTAACTCACATTACAAGATGTAACGTCCAGTTCACATGTTCCAGTATCTCACATTACAAGATGTAAAGTCCAGTTCACATGTTCCAGCAACTCACATTACGAGAGAGCTTTTTAGGGGGCTATAATAGTACATTACTGCCACGGTCTGTAATGGATGCGTTGCTGGCGCGCTTTTCATGACCAGAGCGCCAGAGTGACAGAGCGCAGCGTAGCGCGACTCCAGGCCAACACAGCGCAGTCAGCATTTCAGATCTTGATGGACAAGCTAGAATTAAGGTCGAGGCCGAAGGCCGTGCGGACAGCATGGGCTGCAATGATGACCAAGCTTAAAGACCGAGAACGTAGCTAAGTTAAAGGCCATTATAGCGTGGCCATCAGCGCAGATATTGCTGACCAAGGCTTGTAATGTGCTTTACTCAACCAATGCAAGTAATAAAAAAAAAACAAAGTAATTTAAATAATAACAAAAAAATACTAAAATTCAGGACGCATTTCCAGGGTTTACTATAATATTATAGTTTGATCCTAGTGCAGTATTTTATTGTCGAATCTTTTCTTCATCAGGGATTGCCAAAAACAAAAACAAAGGGCAAAAACAATGTGGCCGGGCTTTTTTCTAGGCAATATTTAATAGACTGCCAGTACATTTGTATCCAAATTCTGTTTTTTTTTTAACTTATCTCAACAACCGTGAAGAAGAAAAACAATGCGCGGACACCCGCACCCTAGTTGGCTCTGCTACTCGTTACCGTTACTCGTATGGTATAAAATCAAACTTTTCACAATAATTTTGCGCTCTCTGCTGAGCAGGCTCGCGTTTCATATAACTGACATAAATATTTTATTATGACAATTCGATGTTCAATGATGTAAACAAACCTTTTTTGTAACCTCATGTCAAATCAACTACGCAATCTATATCGAATTGTCATAATAAAATATTTATGTCAGTTATGTGAAAAGTGCACCTGGCGTTCTGTCCGCCCAGCAACGCAGCGCAGGCGAGCGAAAGTCCGGGACAAAAACGTCAGTTTCGGCAAAACAAAAACGTCACTTCATATTTGTGACGGCGCGGTCACTCTCGACAGGGCCGGTCTCATTGTCCCGAGGCGCGGCGGAATACAAAGCAGTTGGGGCACAGTACTAAAAAGAGCAGCATAGGAACAGCAGGCTTCTTTTCCAAGAAAACGGTCCGCAGATAGTCCGCTGCTGGCCAAAAAATTGTAGCTAGATAATACAAGGTGTTACAAAAGTACCTAACTCTTTTTACAGGGTAATAGCACCCGGTGATAGGGATCACAACCAAAATTTTTTTTTGCTCTGTGACTTTCCGTTAATTTTTAAATTAATAAAATGTGAGCGATGTGGCGGGAGAAAAGTATTTTTAATTTTTTTTTTATTGACTTTCACAGTGTTTTAACAACTCAAAGCTATGTAAATGCACCTACACGCACAAACATATTTTTAAATTTGAGCTAATAACAAAAACAAAAAAGTTATGATTTTTTTTTAATTTTGAGGTTATAAAATAAAAATTGTTTTTTTCTACTTTTTTTACAGATTTGACATCCTGTTGACCAGTACTTTACACCCTGTAAAAAGAGTTAGGTACTTTTGTAACACCTTGTATACTCAGCACCTTGAAAAATACTTCAAACGACTTTTGTTCATATTTTAAACCAATTATTATTCGGTATCAATGGAGAGGACGTTTAAAGATAAAATATTTCATGTAGAGGTCGAAAGATATGGAAGTATAATATTATTTCCGAATATTACACTATCATAGATTAAAAACTAAAATGCTAATAAAAATTAAATAAATTAAAACATCACAATTTGTACGGTTGATAAGTCAGTTCACAATCTTAAAATCACATAAATAAAAATAAAAAAAATTCAACTATGCACGGCGCGTTAAACCGCCAACCGTCTACAAAAAGTTGCGTTGCTCACCCATTTGCGTTCCAAGAAGTACCGAGATTCTAGGCGCGTAGGTATGAGGCGCCTTTCGGCCATTTTTCTATGGAGATAAAATACTGTGGCCGGAGTACTGTGATGGCGGGTACTCGATGAGAGGGCGAGTTTTTTTATTCCACAATCTGTGTGTCTATTCAGACATTCAGACAGCTAGCAGCTGTACTGTTTGGAAACTGTTCCTATCGCTAGCAGACGGTAGTCGGTAGTGTTTGGACACTGTTTCTGCCGTTTATATCAAAACTAAACACCGGAAACCTCATACATTTATTGGAAGATTAGTTGCACTCGAGCTAGACACTTGAACCGGGTCTATTTTGACACCCTGTATGTAAAAGGCCTAAGTTTTTTTCTACAGCGAGTCAAATGTCTACTTTTGCCATGTTAGGGTCTCAGGGTCTCAGGTCAATGCATAAAACTGCAAAAATCTTTATTGCAGTGCTCTATGGTCAGACTTCTGCCCCTATATCCTCTAAAATATCCACCGGAAAAAGAACCTTTTATCGTAAAAAAAAAATCTTATCTATCAATAAGGGTTTTTTTAGTGTTTTGACGCTCGAACGGTTCGGTGGTTTTTTTTTAGATATTAGCGGCGGTGAGCAATGTCCCAGGCACTACAGCGCCGAGTGGTCTCTTCACTCATCTAATGTGAGTGAAGGTGCCACTGGACGCTATATAAATCATCTCATTACGTAGATGCAAAGGACTTACTTAAACGCCGGTGAGCGAATCAAAATACCTTTGTGGTTGCAAATAAAACTACAACTTTGCACCGTATGACACCATGGAGGCATCCACACGTCCCAGAGGTGCCTGTCCGCTGGCGACGCTAACTTTCTCTCATACTATTTTCATTAACATCCTCGTGCGTGACCAGAATAAAGTGGCCCCTGATGGATATTATTAGATTTTTGGCGGGATTTTGTTTTGAGTGTTGTGAATAAAACTTTTGGGACGCGGACGGCGGAGCTCCGGCACCTCCCTTTTGCGGGTGAAGTTGGATAAAAAGTTTTATTTCGGTTTTGAATTTAGATCGTATTATTTCCAGTTAATTTTTAAAACTGGGTGGATCAGTAGATATAATAGAAGGATGCGACCTGCAAGAGGCTGGAAGCATTTGAGATGTGGTGCTACCGAAGGATGCTGAGAATAAGTTGGGTCCATAGAGTCACGAATGTGGAAGTTCTACGACGTGTCAATTCTTCCCGAGAACTCATCTGACCATAAAAAGGAAGAAGGTTAGCTAGCTAGGACATATTGTGCTTCGCCACGACAGGTACCGACTTCTTCAATTGATCATGATGGGCAAGATTGAGGGAAAGCGGCGTCCTGGTAGAAAAAGAAAGTCGTGGCTCCGAAACATCAGGGAATGGACAGAGATAGCCAGCGTTGAACAACTGTTTCGCTTGGCGAGAAATAGAAAAGAATATGAAGAGCTGACGGCCAACATCCATTAGTGGAGAGGCACTCCGAGAAGAAGAAGGATCAGTAGAGTATCTCGCAGCTAAAACGCGCAAAACTTCGAATTAAATCTAGGAGAAAATTATCAATTTCCTTCGAAAGTTGCGGGTTTGCTATTGCTTAGCGTTAGCAGATTGCTGGAAGAGGTTGGATTGAGCTTGAGAATAGAATAGAACATATTTTATTTGCCAAAAATTTATACATGCGCGATATAATATTACTTATTGAGGATGCCCCTAGGACAGAAAAACGTGATACGCTAAAGTTTCTATAAAGTCTAAGCTTAGGAGAGACGAAAATTGTCTTTCCTTGGTCAGAATCTGTAGCGTATTGAACAACATTATATTCATTTTTTCTTTCCTTTTTACATGAATTCAAGCAAAAAACCTCGATTTACAGCCTGACAAGACTCTTTGTTTTTACTTTCGTAATAAATATTTCAAATAAAAAAGGCTAGCTCACGAGTTGTAAAACCAGGCTATGCCTGTGGTAACTCGTAAAAAATAAGACGAGAAGTTTCTGCAACTGCCTTGAAAAAAAAAAGTTGCCTCCTGTCATAATAAGTTCCAAACTGTAACTCGTGACCGAAATATCTAAAGACCGGCCCGGGCAAAGTTGTCCTTGACATTTGGATTAAGTCTTATTTCTTTGCGACTAGTGGACATTTTGCCTTGCTACTCTTGGTTGGATAAATTGGGATCACGTGGGGAAAAAATGACAGAACGAGAGTTTCAATAATTGTGTCCCTTGTTACTGTGCGAAGACGGTCAAGCGTGACCGTGATGTGACGTGGTTGGAAATCTTTATACAACGTGTTACAAAAGATACTAACCCTTTTTACAGGGTGTAACCTGCTGGTCAACATAATGACAAATCTGCAAAAAAAATTTTGAAAAACACAACTTTTTTTTTATAACCTCAAAATTGTAAAATTTTCAAAACTTTTTTGTTTTTGGATTTAGCTCCAATTAAATAATATGTTTGTTTGCTTAGCTGTATTTTAATAGCTTCAGGCTGTTAAAACATAGTGAAAGTCTATGGAAACAGTATTTAAAAAAAATACTTTTCTCCCGTCACAGCGCTTACATTTTAATTATTTAAAAATCAACGGAACGTCACAGAGCTTAAAATCTATTTTGGTTGTGATCCCTATCATCAGGTACCATGACCCTGTAAAAATAGTTAGCATCTTTTGTAACACCTTGTATCTTTACTAAATAATAGCATTTCCCGGGACTTTGTCTACGTTGAGACAGTTATTTTTCCGCCACACGCGGCACAGTGGAATTTAATTCTCTGGAGAAAAAGTACAAAGTAAAAAGTAAATAATGATGATGCATTAAATGCATTTTTTACGTAAATATCTAGGTACCTACACAAGACATCACGTGCACTCTATTTACTTATATTACGGGTGACTTTGCGACGAAAGTGTGTCGTGTATACTTACGATCATTTTTTTTTTTAATTTATTTTATGATTTCTTTCTCAGGATACCCTTTATTTTAATAATATTATAACAATGAAAAACGTATTTATGATTATTTTTCCCATGCAATCATCATTAATTAGGGCCCTTTCCCTCCAATGATGGTGTTTTATTTCCACCCTGTTTAACGCTCAATTGTCTACAATATAGTAAAATCCGATCCACAAAAATAGTAATTTTTTATGCAAGGATGCCAAAAATAAAAGAAAACTGCATAGCGAGGTAATTCAGAAGCACGAGACGCAAATAAAATTGCACCCTTGCGAAACACACAACTTTTCATCTCACAGAGCGAGGAAATTATTATGTTTGATGCAAGGAAAACAATAGACAACAAGGTACATAAAGGTTAGTGAAATTAGTTTCCTTTTTCTTTGCTTTGACAGATGAGTCAAAGGAGTTCCTTTATTTCTTTTTAACACCATAGGGCGTCGAGTTCACGAAGCGCGCAAACATGCAGATAGTTTAAAATAGTCTTTTCCACGACCATTTAGGTTACTACAGGGTGCACTCTAAGTCGATAGCGGAACTTTAAGTAGGCTGTCTACTGATCACTACAAACAACTTGTACTAGGTAGAGAAATAAAAGGAGCGAAAAAAATATCTGCTATTTCATACATTTGACGCAGTACTGAGTCGACCTTTTGTATGGAACAGCTAATATTTTTTTCGCACCATTTTTTTCGCCACCTGGTACAAGTTGTTTGTAGTGATCAGTAGACAGCCTACTTAAAGTTTCGCTATTGACTTAGAGTGCACCCTGTAGTAACAGCTTGTTTTCCGGACCTGGGAGATGAAAATTATATTATGATGGTAGGTAATTATGAAAATACAATTCCCACTTACTAAAAGATATGAAGCATTTTTGGTCATTAAATCCATAACAAAAAATTTACAAAAACAGCTAAAAACATGACCTACAGTTATGATTGGTGTATTTGCGAAGACCCGATCTTCGGCTGAGCCAGTTAGGCACAGAGTCAACACCCATAATGCATTCATAGCGGCAAGGCCGATAATCTAGTCCTCTAAATTCTCTCAGGTTGAAAGCGCTTCTGCTGGCTTACCATCACAATGAGGATTGGGTGTCGTCCCAAGTATCGTTTGGTGAAGAATTACCCTGGTATCAGTTTTGTACTGGGGCCTTAGCCTGTAACACAATGGCGTATCAATGGCGTCCCAGGGGGTCTACCGGCTAAGACGAAGCCGATTACCATTGGGGAAATCGAAGTTCGATTTTTGAAAAATGTACTGTCACCCAGTTCATTTTACTGCCACCCAGTTAATTTTTCATAAATCGAACCTCTATTTTCGCCAATGGTAATCGGTTTCGTTTTAGCCGGTAGACCCCCCTGGTAGAAGGACAAAACCGGGATTTTTTCATTGTTCTCCTACAACCAGCGAACTAATCCTCTAGAATTAGACTCATAATATTATTTGCTCTACTACAAAAACATTAAAATGACCGACAGGATTAATAAATCGTAATTGAAACCGTCAACCGGGAGCCCATTTTGGCAGCATTGTGTTACAGGCTAAGGACCCTGGTAGACAGGCTTGCAAAACATATTACTTATATGTGGTCTTCTATGGTTAAGAATTTTATCTATGGTGTTGTGGTGGACATATTTATCTATGGTGTTCTATTGGTGGATGATTCTTTGAATAGGTATTATAAACGCGGTAGATATTTGCATAAAAGTTTGTTATTATTTCAGGCTGAAACAGCTGAAAGGATTTGGCTGAAATTTATGTATAATGTGATGGACCTTAAATTAATAGATATACTTTTATTGTAAAATATTTATTGTGCTACGGTATAATTTTCCCCTATTTCATTTTGTGATTTCTATCCAAAACATTTCTATACTGTGTTTTGGCTTAATAAATATGTATCGTAAACTTAAATTCGTGACTGACCGCAGATGAATAGGAGGTCTTTTATTGCAAAATATTCCTATACCTGTGCTATGGTATAATTATTGAACCCTAAAATTACTTAGACATCGTTTAAACTCTCCACTTAGGACGACATGTTTCTATCACAATGAAGCTGCCAGCACATAGCTACGGCTACTACCTATTACTTGGAAGGATACCTATGAATGTTGGGTAACAGGTGGGTTATTAGGGAAAGACATAACATTGTATGAGTTTATGATGTGTGGACTCTATCCTGTGAGCTAAATGTGCTATTACCCACATGAATACGTGACATCAGAGATAACAAACAATATGGGAGAAATAACTACCTCAATTGATTCAAAATAAAAAATTCACAAAATGTTAAGTCAAAACAAGGAGGGGTAAGTCAGACTTAAAAAACACACAATAACAAATCACAAACTATTCTGTCTAAAGCCGAATCTGCCCAATCAAGATTCTACCGAAAACAGATTCTGCCGTACACCGACGGAGGGAAATTAAAATTAAACAAAAATACTGCCCCCCGCGACACACCCTACACAAAGGTTCCTAGCAGCGTTCCCCGCTGCAACGCCAGGGAAATCCTCTGCGCCAGGAGGGTTACTCTTGACGCTATTGCGATCAAATTGAAAAAGTTTTAAATTTTTTTTCTCTTTGAATTCGCATAGTAATGCTTTGATTTTAAATACTTTGTAATGTTTATTCAAAGGTAAGGCCATTTTCTTTTTCTATATATATAAAAATGAATCGCCGTGCATTAGTCTCGCTAAAACTAAGAAACGGCTTGACCGATTTGCATTTTTACTGTTTTGTTTAGTTCACCATAGTTCAGGGTAGGTTTAAAAGCAAAGAAATATGGGAAAAGTTAAAGGATTAGCTGAAAAACGGAAGAAATAAAAATTTGTCATTTTGTATTGGAATCGCTATTTTTGACGCGGAGAGTCAAACTATTTCAGGTGATACGAAGTTCACCGGGTCAGCTAGTATTCAATAAAAACACAAAATGCGTCTTAATTTGTAAAATATTAAATTTTGTAAATTGAGCCATACTGCGGCCGTATTGGAAAAATGCGTCAAGGGTAGAGGGGCGGTATGCCCCGGAACAGTAGTCATAGCCCCGGTTCCTCAGACGCCGACCAATTTCCCGTATAAAAGATTTACCTAACAGGAAGGTACCTATAGATAGAGTAGCCATAAAAATTCTAACAATTTTGTTGAAGTCATAATGTCAATTCTCCTATACTCTGAGAATAAAACTCTAGGTTTTACTAGTTTTGTTTCTGACTATAGTTTACTAGATGCAAAACGTTTTCCCCCTAAATAAAAAAAATATCTCCTTCTGAAGGGTGGTATTCTAGAACGCTACTTAAACTCAGTTTAAACAGAGTTCAGACTGTCGATAAAGCAGTGCATGTTTTGATATGAAGGGAGGGATATTCAAATCAAAACATGCACTGTTTTATCGACAGTCGACACTATTAAACTCTACTTAAACTGAGTTTAAACAGAGTTCAAGGAGCTTTCTAGTTTGAACTGAATTTAAACGGAGTTTAAGTAGCGTTCTAGTTTGAACTGAGTTTAAGTATCGTTCATGAATACCACCCTAAGACTCTTCGTCGTTTCTTTTGGTTGAAGATTGCGTAGGCTAAGATCCACTTTGAAATAAACTAAAGCCTTATATAAACTGAACCTGTGTTTTTGGTCCTCCTTGCGGTAGATAGAACTGTTGACTCATTAGTGTGCAGTACCGGGTTCGATTTCCAGTTGTGACATTAGTTTATTTGAAAGTAAATTAAGTGAATTTCAGTCTACAGGGTGCACTCTAAGTCGATAGCGGAACTTTAAGTAGGCTGTCTACTGATCAATACAAACAACTTGTAATAGGTGGTGACAAAAATGGAGTGAAAAAAATATCTGCTGTTTCATACATTTGGCGCAGCACTGAGTCGACCTTTTGTATGGAACAGCTGATATTTTTTTCACTCCATTTTTTTCGCCACCTAGTACAAGTTGTTTGTATTGATTAATAGATAGCCTACTTAAAGGTCCGCTATCGACTTAGAGTGCACCCTGTAGATTATATTCTTATGTGGGTGAAGGTACTATTGGACCTTGCATAAATAATTTAACTTCTATATCACGCCTTAGTAGTTTAGTAGGTACGATTAGTATGGTGCATTAACCTCATTACCTCAGTAATGGTAGAGTATAGAACCTTGCATAATCGATGATGACCCAAGCATAAAATGGAATTCAATACAGTGGACTGAACCGTGATTGCTCCGTATTATACCATACTTAATGGGGATCCGAGTTAATATTCCTATTCACTCAGCAAATGTAAGCACTGAATACGTATGCAATTATATGCACAGCTTACCAACTGTACCCACGGCGTTTTCATTTCATGCATCATGCGACAATTCTCACCCTTACTTAGATAGATAGAGAACTTTTTACCTAAACTAATAGTACAGTCGCCCGTAACGGTTTAATTCACTAAAAAGGTTAATGGTTCCCCTATCTATACTATACCATCCTGTCAGTTTAGTCGGCCTAGCCCACAGGAAACACTAGGCAACTAAGCCGTGAGTCGCGATGTTTTCTTTCACCGTTAGTGAGTTGGTATTGCTAGGGTACTACCAAGTCAAAAATGCTGAAACTCTGAATAACATATTTTTAATTCGTATAATTCGTAAAACTTTAAGTTCTCATTTTCAATATTCCACCCACAATTTTCATCCAAAAGGTTCACTATTTTACCACCTCGGAAGTGTAATATTTTACGTTTTAAAGACAAATTTCCTCCCAAATTGTAAAACATCACATTTTGATCCGTGAAAATTTAATAAAGACGCGCGGAACGGGCGTTCTGCTGAACAAATTACTAACTCGTGATATTTTGGTAGAAGCTTGGAAATTGGTCGAGAAAATTAGTGGAAAATGTTGCTCAAAAAGTATATTTTGCTCGATTTTAATAATAGTGGAGCGTTAAAAGTAAAAACACCGAAATTGAATATAATAACAGGATTATGTGGCCATAATAATGGTGCAAAAAAAAATAGAAGTTAAAAACTAAAACCCGACTACTAAAAGGCTTAAAACAAGACCTGCTTATCCTTAAAATAGACTCATAGATAATTAATCGTAGTCGGAGGCCATCGGTTTATCAAATGCGAATGTGGTGTCCTCCGACTACGATTAATTATCTATGAGTCTATTTTAAGGATAAGCAGGTCTTGTTTTAAGCCTTTTAGTAGTCGGGTTTTAGTTTTTAACTTCTATTTTTTTTTGGGCTTTTTAGTAAGTCATTTGGACTATCACCCAGAATAGAACCAAGAAGGACAAAAAAAAAACACATTTTGGAATTTTTTGTTCTATTTGTTATGTTGACGCTACATGTGTTATACATTTTTGAAAAGGTCTTTTAAAGCCCTTTCATTTGATACCCATGACGATGGTATCCGATAATTTTAATTTTTAGGTCCACCACTTTAGGGCGCAGCACAGCCGCCATCTTGTTTTTTTTCAAAATTAAACTATCCTATGTTACCTGGGTGATTAAGACAAATCCAACGACAACTCATTTGTTGAAATCGGCCGAGTAGTTTAGGCTCTGCGAGGGAACAGATGAACACACAAACATACATACATACATACATACATACATACATACATACATACGCTGCTAAAATCATAACCCTCCTTTTTGCTTCGCGTAGTCGGGTAAAAATATAGCTATATTCGATACATAAGGTAAACTCAGTACTGCACCAAATGTATGAACTATTTTTTTTTATGATAGTACGTAATGTAGTAGGTAATTTTTAATGTATTGGAGCTCAGCAAACATCAGTCTGATCTCTGGTGACTGGTGTACCTACAAATACCTATGGCTTTAGAATACAAAAAGAAGACTTCGTAATGTGTGTGTTGTGGTGTCTAAATAAATGATTATTCTATTCTATTCTATTCTAATTTAAACATTTTATAATAAGTTGAGTTGATTATTCCCTATCACGGGTTTGTGCTTTAGAAAAAACAAAAAGACTTCGTAACTTCTCTATCTTTTATTTTTGCTGCTAATAAAAGGGGTGTTGACCTATTTATATATTTTTGACCTACGTTAAAGGGATCGTCGCTTGGAGTGAAACCAATAAATATACTGACAATATTATTGATGTTAATTATATTAGGGAAATATTTAATGGGACACCAAAAAATACCAAATGCATACCAATACAAAAAACTTGGTTAGTTTTTTTGTGTGCAATTCAGTATTTTTTTGTTGTGCGATTAAATACACAATCCAATATATAATGCTCTCGCAACTATAATTTACGCCTACATACATCTAAGATAATCTATAGCATCTTCAAATTATAGATAACTCCACCTATACAAGATCGTTGAAGTGGCTTATCAAATACTAGTAATAGTTCTGGAATGTCTATAAGTTTAGATGAAGTACGCTTGCCAAGCACGTAACTAATGGCTTTGTTAGCTGAAGACCTTGCAAGTCTGACTAGGGAGGGTTGGGGTGTTTTGTAGGGGCGTTGTGGAGCCGCTCTGAGCTTCGCTCAGCTCAGGACTCGGCCTTCGGCCTCGTGAGAGAGAGCATGGCCTTCGGTCTCGCCAAAATTTCTACAGCTTGGCCTTCAGACTCGCATATTGGGGTGTCTGATGCGAGCGTTTGACCCGCCCCGAGTTTAGCTTTCCGCGGGTCTCAGCCTACGGTCTCGTTAAACGAAGCTTGGCATGGAACGAAGCGAAGCTTGCATAGGGCATCGGTCTAAAAAGAGACCAGATTTCCCTTTAGTCTGGCAAAAACGGTAAAATTCCCATACAATTTGTATTTAAAAGCGTCATTTCTATAGGATAGACTTTCATAGAAAATTTGATAACTTAATATATTTCGGCAGCCATAGATCTTTAAAAGTCAAAATAACGTAATTTTTAGGTTTACAAAGATATCTCCTATTTTCATCGCCGCTATATCAGCAGCGCTATATTTTTTCTAAAGAACCCCGTTTTTTAGTTGTATTCTTTAACAGTACTTAGCTAACAGAAAAGTGGGGTTCAGCCATGGAATCTAACTTCGCTGGCAAGAATCCTACCCTTTCTACTATCAATAATATTGTCCAAAGCAGCTCGTACATCGTCTTTGTGGTAGCAGAGATGGGAGTGATAAATCACCGGGGCATTACGGGCCGCGTATCGATTCCAGTAATAGTCTGTCAGCATGGACTTGCCGGAAGAATATTGATATATCAGGGCACGTAGCCCCCATCCCTTTGAGCAAATTTTCAATGCGATAAAATGTATGAAGACATGTTACAAAACCTGAACAATAAGCAGTTAAGTACGGTCGGCCACGGTCTAGGATACCCCTTGGTAGCTCTTACCGCGCGCGGCATAAGGGCGCCAACCGAACAAAAAAGGGGTATCCTAGCGTGGCTGACTGTACTTACCTACTACAACGATTATACCGATATGATAAAGATGTAGGTAAATAGGAGTTGGGACTGTTAAGACTATTTAGACCGATGGAAAGACGGCAGTAACATAATTGTAGGCATCATCCAATTAATCTAAACGCCTAAGTTATGAAGAAAGTAATCATACCGAGAAGGTAACTGATAATTATAATTATATTACAGTTCAATGGTACTTAATACTACTATAACCAAATATCCGGTATCTAGGTACCTAATGAATTGGTGGGTTTATTTACCATTTTATATTTTCATTGTAAATTATTGTAAAGTAGGCTGAACTGTTAACTAATTAAGACGAAATACGACGCACAACTAGCGCCGCCAATGAAAAAAAATCATATCTTTTTTTTGGATGCGAAAACACGCTCCTGCGATTTCTCAAACTTTTGGCGAGAATCGATGGCATTAGGATCTGGAATCCAAACATTAGGTCATAAAAATTGTTAAGCCTCGCGTTGAGAAATCGAAGGAGCGTTTTTGGCAATTTGTGCATCGTATTTTGTCTTAAGACGAAACACGGGTAGCCGGCTGCTCCATACAAAAAATACGAAAAGTGAGACCTGTTTCCTCCCTGGATAATTGTTTTAGGAAAAATATGTTTATGCCATTCAATCTATATTTACCTCTGCCATGTCTAGGGACATGGTCATAGGTCTCCCTTTTTGTCTAGGGACATGGCAGAGGTAAATATGGTAGATTGAGTGGCATAAACATATTTTTTCTAAAACAATTATCCAGGGAGGAAACAGGTCTCCCCTTTTGTATAGAGTTGAGGTTACCCGCGTTTCCCCTTAAGGTGGGACGATAGCAACGTGGCGGGAAATTCAAAATTTTCACAGTTTTTTACATTTTGTAGCTAAACTGAGCTATTTTTGTTCAGCTATTTTTCGTTCGCGGCGGCAGTTTAGCTACAAAATGTAAAAAACTGTGAAAATTTTGAATTTCCTGCCACGCTGCTATCTTCCAGCCTTAACTACAAAATATGGTCCGAGTATTGAGTGTTAATATTCAGTTACACTTTATGAAAGGTTGTGGTCTGAAATGAAGAAAGCAATTTTGTCCACAGACGTCGCATCTGTCGGCACAGGATATGTAAAAAAAGAAGAAGAATATTCTTTATTGTACCATGCAACATTTTAAAGACAGACAGTATGGTATATTTATGGTACAATTTGGTGACCTTATTGCTAATAGCTCTTCCAGGCAACCACTGACGGCACTGAAAAAACTGGAGCTTAAACTTCTATCTACGCTTACGCGCGAGATACTCGTTCTGTCTACGGGCAGACGTGTTAGTGTCAGTCTTCCTGCGAAACGCGATTGAAGTCTATTTAGAATAATAAAAATAATACAATTTTACTGTCGTGAAACCAACATTGCTGAACAAAAATGTCTTATTTTAGCTACGAAATAGAAAAAAAAACTAGGGCTTTCCCGCCACGCCACTTTCGTTGAACCTTAAATCTGGTAGTCTACCGGCGAAGACGAAGCCGATTACCATTGGCGAAATTTCGATTTGTGAAAAATGTACTGCTACCCAGTTAATTTTACTGTCACCCATTTCATTTTTCATAAATCGAACTTCGATTTTCGCCAATGGTAATCGGCTTCGTCTTCGCCGGTAGACCCCCTGCATTATTCTACTCAGTTAACATGAGAATTAATCCGGAACAAATTGTCAATAATTGACATAATTATGGAGTGAGATATTCTCTGTTTCCCTTCCATATTCTGTCGTAGATGGTGTTCGCGCGAACGTTATTATTACGATGACAAAAGATCTTTGTCGTGGTTTTTGAAAACATTTCGCACCGATGGTTCCCAGTAGAAGGACAAAACAGAATTTTCCTCGTTTTTCTCCTACAACCAGCGAACTATTGCTCTATAATTAGAATTATCGGTGACCTTAGAATAGTTACCTACATGTCGGATTTTACCGAATCTTCAAACTGGTCAAACCGTAATATTTATCCCATAAAAATCAAGAACACAATAATTACGCCCCGTAAACACCAAATCGACCTTAGCAATGCTGAGCTGGAGAAAATCACTCTCTCAAACCTCGACACTTTTATTCTAACTGGTCGTAGAGGAATACAGGTCACTAGTGAAGCTGCCTAACTTAACCTAACCACTGAGCTTTGACACCCTTATCCTAACTGGCTGTAAGGGGCTACGGATCACCAGTGAGACTGCTTAAGCGCTAGGTATTCTTACTGAGCCCTAGGGGCTAATAAGGACCCAATTCGAGGTCCGGAATCGCTTTGCGCGTTTATGTTTCAGGTATAACCCGACGGAAATATTTTAGGATCTCACGTCGTCGTACAGTTTCTTCCTAGGGAGGTTATACAGGTATTTTCGTCCAGTTTAAGGTACAGTTGGTACCTTTGCAGTAAGCCACCTTTCTTATTTTGCAAGAAAACCTAAACGAGAATAGGTATTTTTTTTTAACTTAAGATTTCGTTTGCACTGCACATTTTTCTATTAAGGTGAAATACGTCTCACAACTAGCGCCGCCAATGAAAAAAAACGCATAAAAAAAAGATATTATTTTTTTTCCATTGGCGGCGCTAGTTGTGAGACGTACGGCGTCTTAAATCATGGTTTTAGTTCGAGACTAGCCGCGGCGTCGCGAGGGCCGTCTTGTTCTCCATGAAGAAAGTCTCCGAATGAGAACCGTAACTAGTCGGCTACACCGACAAATTACTAGTGAGTAAAACCGTGATTTAATAGAAAAAAAGAGAATAGGTGTCGTGATTACATGCACAATACCTTTCCATTCTCGTTTCCATTTTCTTTAAGGTTGAACAACAACTTTTCAAAAGCGAACTACATAGTATACAGTATGTTAATTTTTATCATGTTGTGTCAATAGCTGCTTAATATTTTTTTGTCTATTGAATACACATATCAAGGTATTTTTTGTGCTTGTGAACAAATTTCCTGTAGAACAATTTTTTTTCACAGTGAATTGATGAAAATCGAAAGTTATTATTGAAATCATACAAAAAGTTACAAAAGCGTTGAAATAAAATGGGACGCTGAATACATAAAAGTTTGGGACATAGCAAACTAGCTAGTTCACTTAGCTACACTTATGCCAAATTTTTGTTTTTAATTGGGTATTTTGGAACTCCTTACTGGCTAGGGCAAGGGCTAAGGCCGACGCTGCTTAAAGAACTAACAGTTTCCCAACACTAGTAAATCATAATATATACCTGTCGACAAGCACATTTGCCCCGAACCAACACACAAACTTTGTAAAAGGAACCCTAATATCTATCTAATCATATTCAAGTCCTCTCCAAGCCCCTAGTACACTCGAGTGCAGAATTTTCAACTCCACCCGTGGAGAGGTAGAATCATAGCGTACAGCGGACACAACTCGACCTGCACACGACAAAGCATAAGAGGAAGCAATTCCAGCGCTGTTTACATGACAATGGGGCCCCGCACGTACAGGCAATGCCAAAAGTGGTTATTCTCTTGGGACAGTTACATGATGGGACTCGTGTGGAAAATCGAATGAAAGATTAAAGTTTTGTTGACAGAAATCGCAATAATTAGTGGCAATTTAACTTCTGGCAACCCTTGCTTGAAAACGCATGTGAAATCGGCTTTTGATCTTGAAATTTCAGCTGCCTAATTGCTAATGAGCTAATTAGTAGAGGAAATAAGTATTCATTAATAAATAAAGAAGCTTCGTTTTTTCAGCCGTTCTTCATAAAAAGTTCTTGTCAAAGAAACTGTAATTTTTAAACAATATTTTTAATCAATTCTGCATCTGAAAAATCATTTTGGCCTCAATAGTGGGCGACTTAGAGCTAGACGTCATAATTTATTGAGCTATCAACACTCAATTTTGTCCATCAAGTTCGACGTGCAGTAAAGTCGATCTCACCAAAAACATTTTCATGTAAAAAATGTTGACAAGACGAGACCACAGACCTCGCACTGTCAAAAAGCTATCAAATCAAATAAACAGGACGTGTCACGGCTATACCACATGGAGGGAAAGTACCTTGAATATTGTAGATGGAACATTTTACTGAAAGAAGACGTTATTTGAATTAAAAAAAACAATTTAAACTGCATTCATAGATATCTAAATAATTACATGGTTGAACCGGGAATCGAACCCGTTACATGAGAAAAATAATTACCCTGTAGTTTTATCATACCGATCGAAAGGCTTCATCATAAGGATATTTTTTTGCTAATTAACATAATGTCAGAAATAAAAGGAAGACCATGAATTTTAGCATTTTTAATACAACATTAATCAATTTATCAATGAAAATCACAGTAACAAAAGAATAAAAGTATGAAAATGAAACACATTTTTGAATTATTTCTTTATAATCAGCCAGCCGAATTGCGATGGACAAAATTTTACGCGTCTTTCGGCTCAGGATACGGCTCGATTTGTTGCATACTACCAGGTAAATGTTAAAATTCATGGTCTTCCTTTTATTTATCCTTATCACGAAGCCTTTCGATCGGTATGATAAAACTACAGGGTAATTATTTTTCTCATGTAACGGGTTTGATTTCCGGTTCAACCATGTAATTATTTTAATATCTATGAATGCAGTTTAAATTGTTTTTTAAATAAAAATAATGTCTTCTTTCAGTAGAATGTTCCATCTACAATATTAAAGGTACTTTCCCTCCATGTGGCATAGCCGTGGGATACCCTGTAGAGCCAAGCTTCTAACTCTTCACGCTCTAACTCTACAAGCCCTAACTTCACAAACTCTACACCTTAGTCAAAATTATGTGGCTTGGCCGTCTGACGCTAGACGAAGCGCTTCGAGAAAAGTTAGTAGTGCCCCCTTGAGCTTCGCTACTCGTCTTGGCGGGGCACCAGCGTGCCCCCATATTCTAGCTGCAAAAATCAGCAAGTAACTTTTGCAGTCCAGTGTACGCAGAGGTCGCTAGGGCTCATTCGATATGTGGCGTGGCTATAATTCAGTTTCGTATGCGCCGTCGGATTCGCTCATTCTGAACCGAATAGGGTGAACGGTTTCGGAAATGCCCTTTGTGATTTTGCGCTGACGTCCGGGCTCTCTACGAAAATTTTAGTTTTGCTTTGAGTCTAAGGGTGGTATTCTAGAACGTTACTTAAACTCAGTTCAAACTAGAACGCTACTTAAACTCTGTTTAAACTCAGTTCAAACTAGAACGCTCCTTGAACTCTGTTTAAACTCAGTTTAAGTAGAGTTTAGTAGTGTCGACTGTCGATAAAACCGTGCATGTTTTGATTTGAATATTCCTCCCTTCATATCAAAACATGCACTGTTTTATCGACAGTCTGAACTCTGCTTAAGTATCGTTCATG
This sequence comes from Zelleria hepariella, assembly GCA_949319315.1. NCBI lineage: Eukaryota > Metazoa > Arthropoda > Insecta > Lepidoptera > Yponomeutidae > Zelleria > Zelleria hepariella. The sequence goes on from OX439390.1 coordinate 13,607,765, forward strand.
AATACCACCCTAAGAGTGGAATTAATAGTCGTCAGTTCAAGCTCGAGCTAAAGTACATCTCAGAAACTACCGAACAAAAGCTCGAGCTTGAGTAACTGTCAGGATATTATAGACAATAGCTTGAACTTGACATTGACATTAGCGAAGGTCTTAAGTCACTGATTTTGTTTTCTGAGATCACCTACTTAAGCTCGAGCTTGAGCTGACTACTATTAATGCCACCCTTAGTTTGACACTGAAATTCAGCCCTTTGTCACAACATTATTGTATGCAGCCTTACTAAATACTTCATCGACTAAGTAGTTTTCGACGAAACGAATAATCAATCTGTAATGTCCGTCAATCGACTGAAACTTATAGTTAGAGAGCTGGTGACCAATCGAGATATTTTTTCGTACAAGGCTAGTGTTGTGTATCTACCCCAAGCTTAGATGATTACTTTTGTATGTGTACCCTCTAATTACCAATATATGCCAGTCTCGTATTGAACGTCTTTGATTTAGCTCCCGATATAACATTGGCGACGATTAAGTGAACCTAGACGCGTGTTAAAATGCCTAAAAGTGGTGAAAGTGGAGTTGTGTCGGTGGAGCCCAAGCCGGGTATTGTGGGTCTGCAAGAATTCAGGCTAAATGTGGATCGGTGGTCCACCTATGTGAGTCGCCTCAAGGCGTGGTGCGAGATACAAAATGTGACGCCATTACAATACTCGAAATATCTAGTAGCTGTTGTTGGTACGGAGACGTTGGATTTAATCATCGATTTGTGCTACCCACAGGCACCAGAAAAGGTAGCTTTCGATGTTATTGTGGAGTTGGTGAACGATCATTTATCGCCGAAGCGCTCTGTCATTGCGGAACGAATGATATTCAGATCGTGCCGCCAAGCTGAATCGCAGTCAGTTTCGGAATACTTGGCGAACCTGAAGAAGTTAAGTAAGGCGTGCGAGTTTGATGCGGCAAACCTGAAAGAAAACCTTCGCGATCAATTCGTTTTCGGCCTACGTAGTGATCGGATTCGACAACGGCTACTGACGGAGAACAAACTGACGTTTGATAAGGCCATCGAGTTGGCCCTGTCGCTGGAGGCGGCAGTACGAGACTCAACAGCTGGTGCCGGGGAGCAGCAGCAGTCGACCGAGGTGCACGCCGTGGAGCGGCGCTGGCGCGGCGGCGGCAGGGCAGACGGTAGGGCGGACGGCGAGCTGAGCCAGGGCTGCCCGAGCGATGCGCGCGCGCGTACTACCCGCCCACAGCCGCGAGCGTCAACATCTGGTCGACGTTGTCATCGGTGTGATCAAGTGCATTCGGCTGACAAGTGCCCGTTTGTCAGTACAGAATGTTTCGTGTGTGGTGAACGCGGACACTTAGCGAGAGTGTGCCGGTTTAGGAAGCGTTCGTCGGTACATAATGTGGTGTATTCCGGCGTCGAGGCCGAGGAGTCAGAGTCCCCGTCGGAGCGGTCGGACTGTGAGCTGGAAGTGTATCAGTTGAGTGATACCGAGGACACCGACGATCGTTGGGACGTTAAGGTGAATATTAATGGTGTTGAGATCATTATGGAAGGTGACACGGGCTCAGCTGTGAGTATAATATCGCTAAAAACCAAAGGGCGAGTTGTTGTGTACGGTTTTAGTCAATGGTAAAAAGATGGATAATTTACGACTTATTGTCATTTATAATTTATACAGTCCGTCCCTATTCGGTCGTAACTGGATGCGAGCGTTTAAAGTGCAATATCCCAGTTTAAATAATGCGGAGCGGAGCGCGTTCAAGGTCGAGCAAATAGGTATACGCGATCAGCTGATGAAAAGGTTTCCTAATGTGTTTATGCCGGGCATAGGCGCATTCAATAAAGGTGTTATTAGCTTGGAGCTATGCGCGGGCGCACGTCTGGTGTGGCGGCGCGCGCGCTCCGTGCCACTCGCGCTCAGGTCGGCTGTCGAGGTGGAGCTCGACCGGCTGCAGCGCGAGGATATACTCTCTCCAGTCGAGTGGAGTGAATGGGGAACGCCGGTAGTGCCGGTCGATAAGAAATCGGGAGAAATTCGTCTTTGCGGAGACTACAAAATTATTCTCAACCCAGTGTTGGTCGATGATACGAGTAAATATCCAATACCTTGGATGGAGGATGTTTTTTTTTTCCTTGCAGGGTGGATTTTTTTTTTAGCAAAATCGAGTTCTCGAGAGCGTACCAACAGCTGGTTTTAGATGAGCAATCTAAATTAATGTGTACTATTGTGAGTATTGTGACTAACCGCGGTATGTTTACCTACAATAGATTACTGTTCGGTATCAAATGCGCACCGTCAAAATTCCAACGGATTATGAAAAAAAAAAAAAAAAAATCTTTTGCCATTCCTGGCAGTCTAATTAGATGATGTGGTGGTTACAGGCAGTGATGAGGAGGATCGTTTCAGGAAGCTTGAGGATGATTTTAAAAAAAATTGGGAAGAGCGGATTTAGGGTCGAGAAAAATAGTTACTTAAAAAAAAAAAAAAACAATTTCTTATCTGGGATATTTAATTTGATGTAAATGGGTTGACGACATAGGTCGATATGGTTGACGAGATTTATAATACCCTGGTGATTGGTAGTATAACTGCATTTAAAGCGTTTTTTGGGGCTGGTTAATTTCTATGGGAAGTTTGTTCCTAAGTTGTGTAAAATGTTAAGCCCATTATATGAGTTACTGAAGAGCAAGTAGCTGGCGCGCTGGTACGTGTACTGGCCAGTGGCCGGGCGTGGACGTAGACATTGAGCGAGTGTGTATGTAGCGCGTGTGAGACATGCCCGAGCGCACGCCCCGCGCCGCCCGCCGCGCCGCTGCACCCTGGGCCTTATTTTGTGATTGTCGATGCCCACTCCAAATGGATTGAGGCTATTCGAACAATGGGTACATCGGCAACTAATACGATGGAGATTATACGTATCATCGTCTATATAAAGCATAAATTAAAGTATTTGGTTGTTTTTGGGTTATCAAGGGAAATCGTTTCCGATAACGGTCCCCTTTTGGTACCTAGTGTGGAGTGGAACGAGTTTATGCGTAATTGTGGTATAAAGCGTATTTTGGTCATTCCTTACATAGAAGCTAGCCAAGTTGTTGTTGGGTCGCGCGCTGCTGCGCACGCCGTTTGATCTCTTGCGCCCAAGCGTAGTGGATGTTGTGAAAGCAAAGCAATGCACACGAATGGGATTGCGTGGTGGTTGTTTGCGGACTTTAGAAAATGGGCCAAGAGTAATGTTTAAGGTTTTTAGGTATAACACGTCATTTTGGGAGAGAGGCGTGATGATGAGTAACCAAACAGGTCCCGTGGCATATTTATTTAAATCAAACGGTTAGGTGTATAGGAAACACATCGATGATTCACAGCCAGGCGGGGGGGGGGGAGAGTACGTCTGATATCGCGTTTGAGGCGTGTGACGATCACGCCGGGGTAGCTGGCCCGGGGCCGGCACCGACCGCGCCGCCGCCGCTCTCGCCGCGTGCTGCTGGGCAGCGCGTGCTGTTCGCCTCCGTTTGTGCCTAATGTGTTGAACAGACCTAAACGCACTCGCAAGCCAGTAGACCGATACGGGTTAACATAAATTAAAATGTAAAATACTTTTTCAGTACCTAAGTACAATCTAATGCCTTTAGGCAACCTATAGGTAGTTATTACGTACGTACTTAATGGAGTAGTTACCTACTTCGAGTAATGTTTTTGTTCTTTTATATGTGAAATAGTTTTCTAGTTTTTAAGGAAATTAATGGTGTTATTCTTAGTTGGGATATCTCTAATTAAGGAGGGAAGAATGTTGTGTATCTACCCCAAGCTTAGATGATTACTTTTGTATGTGTACCCTCTAATTACCAATATATGCCAGTCTCGTATTGAACGTCTTTGATTTAGCTCCCGATATAACAGCTAGGAGTTGGTAGGCTGATTGAGTAGACTTCGCTGAGTCTGGGAAAAATTTTTTTTTGCCACGGTCGCGGTTGAAAGTTAGATTTTTTCGACTTTGAAAGTTAAAATGTATGGGTTCAGTATATTTTTTTTGTCGTACAAGGCTAGAAACTTCTATGTTAGTTTTTGAGACTCCGTTGAACAAGAAAATATTTGTTTTTTTGCCCAAGCGTGGTTGAAAGTTTGATTTTTATAACCCAAAAAATCACACTTTCTAGGTTATAAAAAACAATATTTCTACCGCGTTTGGCTAGTAATAAATAGTGATTTCGTGATCAGCGGAGACTAAAAAGGCAGCCCAAAAACTCCCAGCCTTGTAGACAAAAAAGAAATGACTCAATCCATACATTTAAACTTTCAAAGTCGAAAAAATCTAACTTTCAACCGCGACCGGACCAAAAAAATATTTTTCCCAGACTCAGCGAAGTCTACTCTATCAGCCTACTAACTCCCAGCCTTGTACGAAAAAATATCTCGATTGGTCACCAGCTCTCCAACTATTACTTTCATCGATTAGATGATATTTTATTGATTGTTTCGAAATCATGTAGGCCCTAAGGTAAAATATCGCTTCTCCGTTCGATATGTTAACACACCCATAGCAAAAAATTAAAGTGCAAGTAATGTTTTAAATTATTTTCGCATGACAAACAATAGGGAGAAAATTCCAAAAAAAAACCTAGGTAAGCCATTTTCGTCGGCCTACCAAGCCCCTAAAAACAACGTAACGCATTCCTTTCTTCCCCCAACAATGTACCCATCGCTCATACAATATTACCCTGCAAACAACGTCATGAAGAGAAAAATACGCCTATCTACATTCGGCAGTGAGTAGTGAGTGAACTATCATGGTGCTATATGGTAGTGGGTATGTAATACTGTCAACAGGATAATAACGGTGCTGCCGTGTGAGTTGTGACCTGGTCCCCTACTGTGAGATATTGGTGGGGAGATGGGGAGGATTCGCAAACAAAAGAAGCTGAAGCAAATGAAGCATTGTAACAGCAGTGGCAGATTTCTCTAAGGCCGATTAGGCCTAGACCTAGGGCGGCAACAATCGGCTAATCGACCAAAAATTTTAAATTATATTTACATGCGATGCCAGTAATGCAAATATGTAATTTCTTCTTTGTTATACATAAACTTATTTGGCCAATTATGACAAAAATCGGTAAATTTTCGGGTCACTTGTACACCCACATAACTCCAAACGGACAATCTTTTGTAACAATAAAACTATAATTTTCCCCTCCAAAAAGTATATTTTTTACTTCGTAAACGGTTAAACGTACTTGTATTATGACGAAATACAAATTGTGCAGTGCTTACGAAAGTTTAAGTGTAAAAATATATTTTTTACTTTTATATCTGAATTTTGTTTTTTCTAAAGCACTAACCCGTGCTAGGGAATAATTTAAACATTTATAATAAGTTGAAAAAATTCACTCGGGACAGGACTTGAACCCGCAACCTTCCGCATACCGTGCAGGCGCTCTACCAATTGAGCTACCGAGCGCCTGCACGGTATGCGGAAGGTTGCGGGTTCAAGTCCTGTCCCGAGTGAATTTTTTCAACTTATTATAAATGTTTAAATTTATATCTGAACTTAAAAGTGTCATTACTCCGAACGGACAGTCGCAATAACAAAGCTATCATAACAATTATTGTTGTTCTAATTATAAAGACCTATCCAACGACATTATATCTTATTGCTATTGGAGGGTGGTCCCAGGTTCCATACATTTTTGCGCATTGTCCTTTCCTGTGATTCGGCGCATTACGCGCGTGTTTGTCATAAGCTACAGCCCTCTGTTTGGTCAAGTAAAAATGTATCCATCAATACCCGGACGAATTCTAACCCATACTCATGGTACGGACCCGGCCCGCACAATGGCTGAGGCGGAAACAATTGTCTGGGTCATTTGACAGCGCCACAAATATATGACGGGGTAGGTAAGGCCGGATTTAAATCAGGGACGGGTTGCATAAAACCCAAACATAGAACTGACAATGCCTATTCGATGTACATTGCATTTGTGTATTAATCTTCTAGCACAATAGTATTATTGGCTGCTCGGAAAATCGAATGTGCATCAAATTGTCATTGTTAGGTACTTTAGACTTCATTGTACGAAATATTTTTTTTTACTTCAATCACCAGCCATTGGGTTACTTAAATTATTTGTTTACTAGCCTTTGCCCGCGACTTCGTCTGCGTGGAAAAATTATATGTGCTTTACTTTGCTCCTAAGTGTAAAAGCGTGTAATTATGTAGCCTAGTGTTATTCTGATGACTAAGCTATTTCTATTCTAAATTTCATCCAAATCCGTTTAGCCGTTTCGGCGTGAAATAGTAACAAACAAACTCACTCACAAACTGGCGCATATAAAATACAAATGGGAAGTGGGATTTAATATGTGGAGTATAAGAAAATTGTCGCGCCACAGATAAAAAAAACAAACGCTACAAAAAATCTAGGGATTGGAGAATTGATCAAGTGCTCGAAAAACGTAAAACTGATCACAAAGAAACATTTAAATTTCTAGGTAGACTCGACTGTTCTTTTCTAAACACGTTATTCCACGAAGTACCTTAACTGAAATCGAAACTCCACATATATCATCGTAGTAGTCCTATCTGCTTCGTCTCTTGAATGGGTATTACCTACCCAAAGCAATCTTGACGGACAAGCACCGTCTATAGTCAATATCCTAGTTTCGGCCTAACTCAGTCTCCAGACCGGCTGTATTCCATGTAAGCTTATACGGCGATCGATAGACATCGTTAAATTAAGTCAGTGTCTTGTTTGCCCCCCAGGGTCCGATTCTAAAGGCACTTGGCGAGAGAGAAAGCTCGTTCCACCAGCAATTTCCCCTCCGGATGACAGCGACCATTCGATTACATTTGAGAATAAGACACACTGCATTTGACTCACAGATTAGCTTAGAAAAGAATGAAGTTACTCCTCAGGGCAAGGTTGTTATTTTTTTTTTAGCAAATAAGCGCGGAATATGGACGTGGAATTGTGGACGTCGGTATGTGTGTGACGGATAATACAATAGACCTAGTGCAGGAAACAATTGCCCAGTAATTTATGATGCGACAGAACTGAGCGCAGGGGGACTTCCAATCTAGCCAATGTACAATTAAGCTATCATCTATGTATTTATAAGTTTGACTCTTGTCTGTGCAGCACTCTCCACCCACTCCGGTCACATGACTTTCATTCACATTCTGGTACGTCACGACAAAGAGAGTAAAGGAGAGAAGAAAGATAATGAGAACGATTGAATACAGAAGAGGAAAGATATTCGGCCACAACATACCTAATAAAAGGAAAGAGAGGCAGAGGAAGGAGACACGGAGAAGCTATTTCGACCAAACACCGGGGAAAAAATACATTATCAGAATAACTACTGGTTTTTACCGCTACAAGACCCCTCTTTTTGGGGACAAGACCCCAATATAACAACCCTCTTTTTGGGTCGGGGGTTAAAAAGAAAGAACGGTCAAGAACTAACGACAAAGTTCGTCCAAAAAGACAAGAAAAATAAATAACGCCGTTTGGTGCTTAGATACACTTCCAAAGTTTTAAACGATCTTGTCATGATATAAGCTGTTAGCCTTCCAAAAATAAATAAATATATATTTAGTTACATTTGGTTTTTGCAACTGACCCCATACCAACCGATTCGAAAGACATTTCACGTCAAAAACCCTGCTGCACGCAAACAAAAGCGAAGCGATAAAATCTCTCGCGTCATTTGAAGGGTATAGACCGAGCGCATCAGCTCGGAACAGGCCGGGTGCGGCAAGTAAATGGGTCACAGAGGCTGTGACTATTTGCATGTATCATTTTCTTGTTTAGTCAGCGTTATCCGGGTTTGATGTTACATCATCTAGTTGGGCACAGTCCGTTTATGGTCTTAATGGAATTGCCCGGGTGTATTTTTGCCCCTTTTGTTTTGTTCGTGGCGGTTTTTGCGGTTGGGTGGTTTTGGCCGCGTTGTGGAAAGTGGAGTCGTATTGAATTGTGACAATGTATTGGCGTGCAGTTGTTCTAAAGGGCCGAGTTCTGTATGGATGTTCGTGTTTCTATTTTGAGGGGCCCCCATCAGATTTTTGTTTACGCTTATTAATTTTTTCACTATTTGGTGAACTAACAAAAAATTTTATGGATGGAAAGTTTGCCATTTGAAACACAAATGTTTTTACTGTGCAATAATTAACAGTCATTTAAATATACTGTCGTATTTAAAACACATTACTCTATCATGTTTGAAGAGTGTTTTCAGTCTGAGCTAAGCAGAGCTCTATCTTGGGTGTGGAGGATTTACGCGAAACTAAAATGGAGACTTCATTTTTAAATAAGAGTCTCAAAATCCACCTAAAGTTGGTGAACACAATCATTTGATTCTTGTTAAGATTTTCCCATTTTCGGAAAGTATCGCGTTTTTCTCAGTGGAGCCCATAAAATCACTCTGCAGAAAATATATTCAGACATAAAAGCTCTGAACACTCGTCTATCGTTTGGCAAAGCAGCTTGTCTAAAACCGGGCATCTCTGCAAACAAAACTGAATGAACTAAACCTATCGATTTCACGTGTGTACAGTGGATAACAAAACCGAGCCGAAAACAACAACATTGTTTTTTCAAGGCACTTTTAGTAAGTTTTTTCCTGTCGGCTATGCCGATTAAGCTGACAGGTCTAGTGTGTAGACGTATAGGTACCTATCCATAAGTGATGTATGTGTGAGTGTGTGCGTACGCCCTAATATGTAAGTCTATATTAACTCTTATATATTAAGTCTATATTAAGTCTATATTAACCATGTACTCATAGAGAGCGAGGATCATTCGCATCATGTAAACAAGAGCAATATACGCTTTGTAATGGTCAATTTACCTCTTTCATTTCCATCCCCATCACATGGCGACCCTGCCAGGATGTTAAGACTAAAAATAAAAGTGGGAGAGAAGTGTAAAAAAAATAAGACAGTACAGTTTTGAAATAAAAATGTGACAGTGAAAATAAGTGTGAAATAAAAATGTGACAGTGAAAATTTAAAATTGTGTAGTGGTCAATTTACCTCTTTCATTTCCATCCCCATCACACAGGATGGTAAAGGCACGCCTACTCCATCTAAACATTGCCCCAGGTATATCAGCGTCCGAGTGGTCCGTTCACTCATCTCACTTTAGGTCCACCACTTTAGGGCGCAGCACAGCGGCCATCTTGGTTTTTTTCAAAATTAAACTATCCAATGTTACCTGGGCGATTGAGACAAATCCAACAACACCTCAATTGTTGAAATCGTCCGAGTAGCTTAGGCTCTACGAGGGAACAGATGAACACACAAACATAGCCACATACATACCCACATACATACATACATACATACATACATACGCTGCTAAAATCATAACCCTCCTTTTTGCTTCGCGTAGACGGGTAAAAATAATGTCCCAGGCACTGCAGCGCCGAGTGGTCTCGCGTGAGTGAAGGTGCCTCTGGACGCTGTATAAATCATCTCATTACGTAGATGCAAAGGCCTTAGTTTAGTAACCAAATCCACGAGCTCTCGCGGCTCCACCTCTACACTTTCCGGCCTGCCTGTACATAGCAAACAGCTCCGGCAATCGTCTCACCCGTCGACATAGATGTAATAAATCTGCCGGCAAATTGCTTCCGGGTCCAGTTCCTCTGAAATACTGCCAAATCTCGCCTCTATCATACGTACATCGGGCCAAGGATCTCAATAGCAACGCTTGTTGTGAAGCTAATCTGGATTGGGGAGAGTGATTGGAGCACGAGTCAATAATTGTTTTATGAACTTTTGATCCGACGATAGGTTTCGGGCACGATGAAGCACCGTTTCGAACGAAGTGAAACATCGAAGGCTGTTCGAAGCGGATTTGTGAACGTACAACTTCGATCTAGGCAGTTACTTTTATGAATGCATGTGTTCCCTGAAGTGAGTTACAGCCTATCAAAACAATTTTTTTTGCTCAAGGTTTTCAGTTCGACACAATTCCATTTTTATTTGTACAGTAAAAAAAGTGGGCGAGAGAACTTTTTACGCAAAACTGTTACAAAAGTGTTACACTCACAAATACACCATACTTAGTTTTGATATGAGGACAACACAAAAAAACTTCACTCCGTCCATTCCAAAGTGTCATAAAAATGCATAAAAAATCAAGCGCCGTATGCATAGGCCCTCCATCCTGGAGTACGTGGGTAGAGTTAAATTGCACCAGTTCCGAATACCTACTTCAGTTTTATTTCGTACTCTACTGTAACGCTACTTTACCAATGCTATTTATATTGGTTTAGTAAGTTGGTTGGTAGTGTTCTACCGTGCTGCTACCGTATACAATAAATTTATTCTACCCGTTTAGGCTCCCTTCACACTTTGACGCATGTCATTGCGACAATGCAGCTGTGCGACATTTAGGTAAGAAGGATTTGCACGCGCACCGCACTGATAAAGCGTGCCGCATTTACGACTTACGCCGCATGTCGAAAATAATATGAGTTAAAGTGTGCAGAAAGCCTTATGCCCGTTTTCACTAATTAAATTGCACCAGTTCCGAATACCTACTTCAGTTTTATTTCGTACTCTACTCTAACGCTACTTTACTAATGCTATCTTTATTGGTTTAGTTAGTTGGTAGGAAAAGTTAGTGTTCTACCGTGTTATTATACAATTTTATTTATTCTACCCGTTTGGGCTCCCTTCACACTTTGACACATGTCGTTGCAAAATTGACGCATTGACGACGTACGCCGCATGTTGTAAATAACATGAGTTAAAGTGTGCAAAGAGCCTAATGCCCATTTTCACCAACCACCCCTTTCAACTTTAAAAGACCTTTTAACGCAAATTAGGGGTCCCACAAATCGATAACGGTTTTCACGAAACTTTAAGTTCACCAAGCACCAAGCTTGGTGAAAACCGTTATCGATTTATGGGACCTCTTATTTTGCGTTAAAAGTTCTTTTAAAATAAGGAGTGGTTGGTAAAATGGGCATAAGTGCTGTAGAAAAACAAAAAAAGTTTCGCGGTAAAGTTGTCAAGCTAAAAGTCGTTTTCCATTCGCCCGCTCGATTTCAACACTGTCACATATCACACTGCCGCGAGCCATCGTACGTTCATTTAACAAAGTGGTGCGCCTTTAGCATCAACACGTTTAGATAGATTGCACCTGCATCGTATAAACCTGCCGGGCCCCTACCGTAACATACTTTACAGTTATACTGTGGCCTTGCTGAGAATAGGTATACATCAGAAATTCAACTAGGTATAAGTCGATCCCAACAAAAATAAAAAATATACAAAAATGTCCCGCCACGCAATCCTTCCACGGTAAAAAGTGGTGAGATCTCATGAAAAGCCAAGTCGGATATTTTAGTTCTTGAGTTATATATTAATTTTAGGATAGTTGAAATCTAATGACGTGTAAACATCAATTGCTCGAAAATGTTAACTCGATTGATCACGTGGCCGATGGATCAAATCCCTAAAAACTTTTTCTCTAACAATCGATTTCCCGAAAGATCATCGGTTTAGTTACTATGGAGGCATAATTGGGCATATATTTTTCATAATTGTTTTTTTAATAATTAACTTTTAACCTTTATGTCTATGAGTATGGCGTTGGTCTCATCTTTTAATAATTGTGCTTGATTTACATAAGTATCATGCTCTTTATATTATAAACTAATTTGAATAAAATCGCGATGAAAATGACTGTGTAATTAATTATAAGTCCTAAATATTATAAAATTTAATTACCTATCCGTATAAAATTGAATATTTCCCTTAAAAGATTTAATAGGACTTTATCTCACTTCCAGTCGTTTGTAGTCAATGTCAATATTCTGCGCCGCTTAGTTTAATTTCCGGTCACAGACCTTTTTAATTTCATTAATGAAAAAAGAAGTTACTGCCATTCCAACTTTGCTTCTGACTAAGAAATAATTAAGAGAACCGTGTGCTTTAGTAAAAATCTTTTAAAGAAAATTCAGTGTTGAAGGGGCAAGCGCAAAAACACCTTTCTTAAAACTTTGTATCATACATTGTCGCTCGAGTGTAAGAGTTTGAACTTGCGATCCATGGTGTAGCGTGACAGCCCACTTAATCTACTTATCTAGACTATCTACCTATCTATACACTAATATTGTAAGCCAAGTCTACTCATCCGATTTTAAAAATTCTTTCACTAATGGGCAGCTGCGTTATCGCTGAGTGCTATTTTTTATTGTAATAACGGGTAAAAAAAACTAAGTATGCGCGGACGAAATCTCGGGGAAAAGCTAGTAACCGATACACGGTGAGGCCAAACTGAACAGTCAAACCTGCGTCAGTCCTTCCGGTTAGGCCGATGTGATTGAATTGTTTCAGTAAGCACGTTGACCTTGAGGCTGTAGCATACACGGTACGGATTTATGTCAAGTCAGGCAAAACTGAAAGAAGAACTCCCTATGAACCGATGGTAGGCCTGCTCCTGTATTCTCTAAAATATCCACCGTAAAAATAACGGTTATTAAATGTCAAAAAAATAAGATTGTTTATTTCAATGTGGGCTATTTTCGAGTGATTTAATGCTCAAAGGTTGGGTGGTTTTTTACATAATAGACCCACTGGTACCCATTTTCGTCGCGCGTTTCGTAAAGGCGCGGTTTCGATCGCTACAAACGCGCTTTATTACGTGTGTGCGAGTGGGCGAGGGCTCGCAGCTAGCTACCGCATCGCGACTGTATCGATACGAACGCGCGTTTGAATCGCTACTGCATCGCTTCAAAAAGTAGCTGTGGGCGAGGGCTCTTAGGTTCAAAGCCAGGCCGTAACGAGGGGTTAGTTTTTAAGAAAAACCAAAAAGAACACCGAAGTTCCATTGAAGATTAAAAAAATCTATTGTATTTTAGACAGAGTAGATAGAGCTAAAATACATTAAAAAGTTGAGAATCAAGACTAGTACTAGGTAAGCAGATTCTGTGCAAATATAATCTAGTCCATAATAGGTAGAGCATAGCTAGAACTTAGTAGTCTTTAAGAACCCAGGTAACGTAATTAAGAATTCCGGCCATTTCCAAAGGACCAAAGATAAGGGGAGTACAATTAAAGAAAACGAAACAATGGACGAAAAGGAAAGAATCCAATTCAATTGTTCATAAATTAACAGGCTCTATTCTCAATCTAGAGCAGGGCCGCAGTCAGGGACTTAGTCCCAATTTCATGAAATTGGGACGATTCATGAAATTGGGAAAATCCCCGTTCCTGGAGCAGTGCACTGCTTCAGGAACGGGGATTTTTCTACATTCTGGGATTCAACTTAGTGAGAGTTCAACATTATAAGAATTCAACATTTTGAGAATTCAACCTGATGGTCCGGAAGGTTTTTTTATAGAGAGAATACAATATATATAAAACATATTCGTGTTAGTTACACCATTCATAACTCGAGAACGGGTGGACCGATTTTTATGATTTTTGATTTGGTGGATTTTTCTCCGCCCCGAATAGCAGAATAACTATTAAAACAACGGAAAAACTCACGAGAAAAAAAAACATGTCTGCGCGGACGAAGTCGCGGGCAAAAGCTAGTAATACATAAAGAGTACAAAATATATACTACATTACCTAAAGCTTCAGGCATCTAAAGGTCTGTAAGTTTTTTTTGTGATTCGCGATATCCCTCATATTTTTTATGTCTCGAATCAAATCATCACTAATTAGTTATTTGTAAGAAAACGGGATTTTTACCACGATTTATTTTCTTTTGAGTTCCCGATATTTAAGTAAGAAAGTAAGTAAGTAAGTAAATGTTTATTTAGGCCAAATTATTATCATAATACAGTAATTCCGCCAAACTACTAGGTAGTTTTTTGGCAGATTTTATGCTCTTATTACAAGCTTATTATTCTAATCATCATCATCATCAGCCCACCGCTGCCCACTGCTGGGTATAGGCCTTTTTCCCCTCGCGCCATCTCTCACGGTCCCTCGCCACCCGCATCCATGGACCCTCTGCCGCCATAACGATGTCGTCCGACCATCGGGCTGCAGGTCTTCCTACCGACCTCCGTCCAACTCTTGGCCAACGTGACAGGAAGACTCACCAAGACGCACTGGCCAGCGTGGTGTTTTAAGGCTAGAAACTTTTCCCCAAAAGTAAAACCAACCATTATTCTAATATAAAACAAATTTTGTTAAACAACCTAACACTGAATTAAATAATTTTGAAAATTTTATCTTAAATTTACTCGATTACTATACACAACATGGATGTTGAATTTTTTTTAATGCTTTTCAAAACTAATATCGCCAAACATCTCCCAATCTCTTAACACATCCGGTTTCTACAACTAACCAATTAATAATGTTGAATCAATGAAACACTCAAAAACCACTTCTAACTTGTGACGTCATAACTAGCGATGACGTGACAACACAGAAACATAGAACTAATAGAGCATCTAGACTAATGGCATCTAGACTACCCCTACTACTTGAAACCGTATGCCTCCAACAAAAAGCTCTGAAGTCGCTCTTTGTAAGTACTCATTGTTACCCCCTCCATTTCGGCACCGTTGCAGGCACCATGGTCACGGATAGACTGAAGACGGTTTTTTTAATGTCAAACACCTAGTCTTCAGTCTACCCGTGACCATGGTGCCTGCAACGGTGCCGAAATATCGGGAACTCAAAAGAAAATAAATCGTGGTAAGAGTCCCGTTTTCTTACAATAATTATGTCTAAAAACCACGAAAGTTTCAAAAATCATATCACTAATTAGGTTCGGTAGTAATGTAACCAAAGGGGCTATCGAGATGCAACTGAAGTTGCAAAACTTCGTCCTAAGTGCGCCCCTGTTTTAGATGAAAAAGGAACCTTTTAGCTGATTAATTTTTCAACGACTCCTGGACCGTATCCAAGGGGCATAAATTATGAGAAACACAATTAGTGTTAATTTAAGATTAAGTACTTAGCTTAGTTCCTTGCTCCTTGTAAGTTGCGAGGGGAAATAAGGCCTTTCTTACATGACGCTACTTGCTTTAACCATTTAAGATGAAATACGTCTCACAACTAGCGAAAAAAAAAAAACTTTTTTTTGGATGCGTTTTTAGCAAAAAACGCTCCTGCGATTTCTCAACGCGAGGCATAACTATTTTTAGGACCTAAGGTTTGGATTGGATTTCCTACGAATGCAATCGATTCTCGCCAAAAGTGGCCACTTTTGGCGAGAATCAATTGCATTCTTAAGTTCTAGGATCTGGAATCCAAACCTTAGGTCCTAAAAATAGTTAAGTCTCGCGTTGAGAAATCGCAGGAGCGTTTTTTGCTAAAATCGTATCAAAAAAAAAAAGTTTTTTTTTTCCATTGGCGGCTCTAGTTGTGAGACGTATGGAGTCTTAATGCGTAGAAGACTTGGAAAGTTCACATAATATTCTCAAGACCATACCTATACTTTTTTTTACCGGAACATTTGAAAAGTGCATTTCATTATGCAATTTCAGAATCACGTTACAATGAGGAAATTGGAAAACAGTTTTTTTAACTCGGTTTGTTTTGAGAGATAACAGCGCTGAAAATGATATTTATTACTATTGTTTATAAATTTTATTGTGTACCTACGAGTACCTAAATGTTTTTGTAATAGTCCTGTCAAATGTCAGGACATGATTTTTACTTAAAAAAAATAGTACTCGAGATGAATATTGTAAAATGTTGAGTCTCGTCTTGAATACTACACGCAGACCAATGGAAGAGGGACCTGCGTTACGTAACATAGGGTGGCTTGCCAGCTTTGCTCGGTTAAGACAAAATATGAAATTCCGATGTAGTAAGAATTTATAAAGCCTCAACTATCCCACTGTATGGCTTGAAATATATTATGGAAAATATTAGAAGCAACTCAAAATTTCGTATCACTGATAACTCTTTGTAAGCTATGCTTGTATAATTTTGGATATGATAAAAAATTTAAGAAAAGAAATCATCTCTTTATTGCTACCCCAGCTAATCCAGGCTTGGCAAAAATGTATTCAAATAACCTTCGTAGCACTCGTAGCGCGCGCGTAGATCTTGGCGTAGCAACCTCGTAGGGGGTCTACGAAACTGCGTAGACAAAGACAGCAGCGTGGCAGGAAATTCAAAATTTTCACAGTTTTTTACATTTTGTAGCTAAACTGAGCTATTTTTGTTCAGCGATTTTTCGTTCGCGGCAATAACATAGTATTCTTTTCATTATTGTAAACAACAGAACAACAATAATTCAGCCGATTATGTGTTCTGGTCTACGACAATTTTTTTGGGCAGTGCCACTGCTTCGTAGACCAGAACACATAATCGGCTGAATTATTGTTGTTCTGTTTTTCACAATACTGAAAAGAATATTGTTTTATTGCCGCGAACGAAAAATCGCTGAACAAAAATAGCTCAGTTTAGCTACAAAACGTAAAAAACTGTGAAAATTTTGAATTTCCCGCCACGTTGCTATCGTCCACCCTTAAACCGCTATACCATATTTTTCTTATTGTGCATCGCCATGCTACTGTATTTCCGCTTTCAATTCTTTTCAACTAAAGGTTTTCTGGAAGAGATCGCATTTAGCGATAAGTCCATCATTGTTATTTTATTTTTTTGTAATATTATTTTCTGGTACATCAAAGAATTATCTTTACTAATCTATATAGATCCAATAATAAAATTGAGTTGGAAAACCCCCTTTAAAACATAGCCTTTATATATGACACTCTTTGTAATACCCAAACGGCAATATAAATTTAAAAAAAATTAAGGCCTTTGCATTTACGTAATGAGATGATTTAAACAGCCTCCAGTGGCACCTTCATTCACGCTAGATGGGTGAAGAGACCACTTGGCGCTGCAGTGCCTGGGACATTGTATTGACTTTGTCTTTCCTGTGGGCTAGGCAGACTAAGTTGTCAGGATGATACGAGGTGCTGGGCAAGCCTACTCCACCTAAATAAAAATAAAAACTCACCCGAAATCCATCCAAGCACAGTCAGGCATAGCGCCCACAGCACACCGTGTTTACAACAGCTCTCCATTATATGAGCGGTCATCTTTCACCTACGTTACTAAAAACACTGGCTCTATTTTCACTAACATTTTCAGTTACCACTTTTTGTTCAATTAATTCTTTCACTATTTCATGGTTTAGTTTTTAGATAACGTTTCAATATTTTAAGGGTCTAGACAACACATAGTTTGGAATCGGGCGGCACTTTTGACTGACGCCTCTGTTGATATCTGAAACAAAATAATTGTTATTTAATTAAATGATAATAACAGTATGGCAGTAATTTTAGGCATTGTTTATACAACGTGTTACAAAACATCCTAACTCTTTTTATAGGGTGTAACCTACTGGTCAACAGGATGTCAATTCTGTAAAAAAAAATTGACAAAAACAATTTTTATTTTATAACCTCAAAGCTGAAATTTTTTCATAACTTTTTTGTTCTTGGTATTAGCTCAAATTTAAAAATATGTTTGTGGGTGTAGGTGCATTTGCAAAGGTTTGAGTTGTTAAAACATTGTGAAAGTTAATGAAAACAATATTTAAAAAATACTTTTCTCCCGCCACACCGTTCACATTTTATTAATTTAAAAATCAACGGAACGTCATAGAGCAAAAAAAATATTTAGGTTGTGATCCCTATCACCGGGTGCTATTACCCTGTAAAAAGAGTTAGCATCTTTTGTAACACCTTGTATTGTGAATATAGTGGTAAGTATATCTGATGCTGTTTATGGACTTATAATAACTGAAGAAACAACATCTTATTTGGCATTCTACATTAATATCTTTTAAAATTGTTCTTGTTCGTCAAAAAAGCACAAGAGTGAAAGCATCTTCCTATTTTTTATAGCACAAAAGATTTTTTTTACTATTCTGCTCGTAAATAAAACACAAAAGAGAATTTTAACCGCCGCAGAGGAATTTGCCGTATTTTATTTACCGTAGCAACACTAAGCAATCTTTAGGCTAGGTTTATACAGGCGTGAAAGATTGATTACACATCCCCTCTCCTCGATCCTAGAATACAAACATACAGAAGTTTATGGCAACACAAGTTTGTTGTACTCTAGCTAGATTCTCTCTGGTTCGGATCGCTTGGCGGCTTATATTGCGTTCTTGAAAATGTTTAAAAGTGTCTAAATCTGTCTCTTTATTAAACTACTTATACCTATTAGTCCACGCAATCGAGGCAGAGCTCAAAACACATAGAAGAAAGAGATCAGCAACCTAAGACGCCAAACGGCCATTTTTGGCACCGTTTGTCTGAGCTTATGGGTTCAAGACCAGTCCCGAGAAATTTTCCTTACAATAAATCTTCAATTATTTCCCTACATATTGCATAAAAAATAGAAAGTGAAATAATGTAGTCTTCTGTGACTATTTTGGGGACGGCCTCAGGCCTAGCTGGAATATTGGCGAAATGGTGGAAAATTTACTTAGGAGAAAGTGATGAATTGGAGTGGTCAAGTGAATTCCTAGGTTCGGGGGCTTTTTGACTAATAACATAACGTAAGGCTAATAATGTGCAATAAAAGCAGACATTATGATCGATCAGTTTACAGATTTTTGGATTTAGCTCCAATAAAAAAATATGGTTGTTTGCTTAGCTGTATTTTAATAGCTTCAGGATGTTAAAACATAGTGAAAGTCTATGGAAACAGTATTTTAAAAATACTTTTCTCCCGTCAAAGCGCTTACATTTTAATTATTTAAAAATCAATATTTTGGTTGTGATCCCTATCATCAGGTACCATGACCCTGTAAAAAAGTTAGCATTTTTTGTAACACCTTGTATATGCCAGGGTGGTCGGCGGTGACTCAGGAACCAATATAGGCTGACAAGGCGAGGCCCTGCATTATTTATTATACAGCCTTTTTTAAGAGGAGGGTTCACTAGCGCCGCCAATGAAACATAATTATCATATTGTCTCTTTTAAAGCTTACTAGCTTTAGCCCGCGACTTCGTCCGCGCGGACTTAGGAAAGAAGTTGTTTATCGTTTTACTCGTTAGAAAAAGCTTGTATATAAAAGTTTCTTATTTTAGTTTGTAAGCTATCTCCGTTCATGTCGATCCGTCCAGCCTAAGTTTAGTTTGTAAAAGTTACAAATACAACGATCTTACTCATATTTTTTATATAATATTAGTGTATTAAGGTAGTCTAAAACGTGATTAGGTATAACATCCAATATTCTATCTATATGATCGAAAACCAGCATTAAGTTCTTTAGACCGGATAAAACAGTCTTTTTAACCCAGTCACAGTAAACCCGGGCCGATATTGAGTGAGTACAATAGCAAGGGTAAGTATAGGTCTTTACCGTGATGTGAGCTTTGCATTTGTGTTCGAGTGGCCTTCGCTATGTTCTATAATATTCTACGTTTACCCGGGTAGTTAGGTAGCTCGGCCATGTTGCCACATTTTTAGGATTCACATGGTTAGCTTAGGTCACCGTATGAGGTAGTAGCCACCTCTGGTGTTAGAGTTTTTAGGCCGCCCAAAGGGCCTTTGACATGCCTTAACTATTGTTATTAATCAACAACTACCGGGACCAATGGTTTAATGTACCTTCCGAGGCACGGAAATGCTCAGATATTATTGCCACCTAGCTGTCACCCATCCATGGACTGACCGCGCCCGAATTGATTAAGAATGGCTAGTCCAATTTATGCCGTGAGCGCTTCACATAAAACGGCAGAAATAACCTCAGTGCGTGAGTCTTCTGATAGGAAGATATTTGCTCTATTTACTTCTAGTAGTTTTTTATCAGATTCGAACATATTTATTTTTTCTGTTCAAACACATAAAACAGAAGCGCCCACTCGTTTTGGTCTGAGTTATGGTCTGAAAATTCATTTCAATGTTTGTGTGAGATCGCAGCAGGTTTTTCTCCTTCAGCGGCAAAGGTCACTTCTCAACAAAAGCCGACAAGAGTCCCAACATCCGGGCATTATGCTCGAGACGAGTTAATTAAAGTCCCCTAGAGAAGGAGTAGCATGCGAAGAGGTTTAGGGATAATTTTATGAGACAAAAAAATCAAAGTTTTTTGATTTTAGTACTTAATTTTGTATTTGTATCTCATTTATTTGCAAAAACCACACACACACATTTGATTGTATACAGAGGGCACAAAATAAAACAAATAAAACATTGTCCACCAGACAGTCAACATAGCGGCACAAAAACAAACATTTAAAACGAATTATGACAAATTGAGTAAACATAATATAGACTGTGAATGTGGCAAGTGCAAAGGGGCTCTGACTCAGCATGTGCTAGAGAGACGGACCACTTCTTGGTCTTCCGTTAGTACCCGGTAGACAGTGGTTTGTCGTCGCGCAGGATTTTGTGGTCACTTCACCCATCTAGTACTGAATTAATTCAAGACATTTCGCTACCCACATTACAATTCAAAGTCTACAGTGTAAATGATTAGTGATTGACATCATTTGTATTGGGAAGCGTTATTTTCGCACATTTTTGAAGTGTTACAACAAAAGCTGTTCAGAATCACTAGTTCCAAATACCTTCGGCTCTTAAAGAACAAAAAAGTAGGCCAAGTGCGAGACAGACTCGTGCACTGAGGGTTCCGTACCGCCATACAATTTAAAACATCTGGTTATACGGACCCACGATGCGTAAGTCCGACATGCGTTTGATAGTATTTTTTTTATTATTTGTTTTTACACTATAAAATAAGCCCTATAATCATACCAAGTTTGATGTTTGTATGTATTACTGTTTTTGAGATAGATCAAAAATAACACCATTGTTGTATGGGGACTTTATTTTTTATTATTATAAAATTTTATTATTTGTTGTGTAATCCGCCATAATAACACATAATCTGTGAAAATTTCACCTTGCCACCTTGCTACCTATTACGGTTCCAAAGATACAGCCGTTTAAAGTTGGAACATCTGTCTACGCCTAGGAGTAACTGTTTGGCACCCTTCGGGTACGGAACCCTAAAAATCAACATTTTTAAGCGGTGTAGTAAGTAAGTGTAGTCTTCGATTAAGGTGAAATACGTCTCACAACTAGCGCCGTCAATGGAAAGAAATCATATCTTTTTTTGGATGCGTTTTTAGCAAAAAACGCTCCTGCGATTCCTCAACGCGAGGCTTAACTATTTTTAGGACCTAAGGTTTGGATTCCAGATCCTAGAACTTAAGAATGCAATCGATTCTCGAGAATCGATTGCATTCGTAGGAAATCCAATCCTGGCATCCAAACCTTAGGTCCTAAAAATAGTTAAGCCTCGCGTTGAGGAATCGCAGGAGCGTTTTTTGCTAAAAACGCATCCAAAAAAAGATATGATTTTTTTTCCATTGGCGGCGCTAGTTGTGAGACGTATGGCGTCTTAAATAAAAAAATACATTGAGTGTAGCAAGTATCAAGTAATCGGCAAGTATCTTCCCCTATAGCCAGTTTGAAAGCTGATTCCGGCGCGCGTACTCCGGAACCCCCGAGGGTTAAATGACATTTTTCAATTGATACCGATTCAGTGCTCGCCAACTGATGAATGGCCGGTATCAAGTTTAACGACTTTGATAAGGGTTGCTCTGGATTAGATTTGACGTGGAATTTCTATTATGTAATACTTTGAAGTCTGGTGCTGAGCTTCTAATCGGAAGGCGGTGACTGGGCTGATTAAAAACATATCCAAACAGAAAAACTTAGCTTATTAATTTGATCTCGGTTGAATAATTGAACGAGCGAGCGAAGCGGGCGAAGTTCTCCGAGTCTACTGGAACAATCCGGCGTTTGTATGTATGTATGTATGAATGTTCGTTCGACGATAACTTGAGTAAATTTAGTCGGATCGTCACGAAATTTGGTAAGCAGGTAAATAAGATAAAGAGAATTTTTAAGTTCGAACATGAGCCAAATCGGTCGAGGGGTTGCTGAGATATGGGGTCGCGAGTTCAAAGTTCGGGGCGAACCACTAGTTACTAAGATAGATTTTAGCTTGTAATAATACAAACATACATACATACGCACACATACATACACCCTTACACACAACCTCACGCACACACCCTCTTTCTCTCTCTCGCACACACATGCACGTCCTCTCTTTGACACCATTATTACTTCCATACAATACTAGGCAAGTTTTAGGTAGATACCGCTACTCTACAATAATGGATTATACAAGTGTATATTATTGTTATGCAAGGTAAGGCAAGCTATTGTAAACTGTGTTAGCCATAAACTGAAAAGATTTACCAATACTAACAAACTGTGCGGAACAAATTATTATCAATCTGTAGCGACCCCTGTCGGGCGCTCAGGAAACTGCTACATACTTGAGCTGTCAATCGCTACTCGCTACAATCCTGCATCGCGCCAGCAAAATATCTTTCGTAGCTGAGTATATATAGAACGTCCAACTATGTTCAGTTGGACCCGGCCGGTCCCCAAGCACAACATCTGCTTGGCGGGAAATTTCCCTTTATAGTCGAGGAGCATGATCACCCGCTCCTCCTATAGTAGTGACCCCTGACAGAGCTTGTCAACCTTCTTTCGCTCTCGAGCACTCTCAGACTCATCAGTCTCAAGCACGCCAGCTTCATTCTCACCCTATCAGTTCCACTACAGCCGACGTAACGTGCTACTGGTTCTGATGGTGACCACTTCTCAGCAATATTTGGCAACGGCAGCCACACAGCAGGTGCACTGGTTCCTACCCGACTCACCGAGGTATTGTCGCCAGCATCTTCCTGCCAGTGGTATAGCAGCCATCCCCGGTTCCTACCCGACTCACCGAGGTATTGTCGCCGGCGATGCGATTCTGTTAGCCGGAGAAGCATCAACCGCTAGTCGACTCACTGACTCAGCGTTACTGGCACGTGCAAGCTACCTAGCACAGACTTCGATGTCAAGGCCTTTAGGACTAAAGGTCTTGGGGGGGAGTACTGTAGCGACCCCTGTCGGGCGCTCAGGAAACTGCTACATACTTGAGCTGTCAATCGCTACTCGCTACAATCCTGCATCGCGCCAGCAAAATATCTTTCGTAGCTGAGTATATATAGAACGTCCAACTATGTTCAGTTGGACCCGGCCGGTCCCCAAGCACAACATCTGCTTGGCGGGAAATTTCCCTTTATAGTCGAGGAGCATGATCACCCGCTCCTCCTATAAATCCAAATTGAATATTGCGCAAGCAATTACGTTTCTATAGACGAAGATGAACGCGAAAGTGGCGATAAATGTACAAACAATGTTTTCTCAGCGAACCGCGAATGATCTCGAACTTTTATTGCTAAGATTAAAAGGCTTTCAGTTTGAGAGAGCGATTCCGTCTCATGGTCTTGGTGCTAGCTTGTCTAACTTCAACAGCTTTTAAAGATATAAAAGATACAATATTATTTATTGTACACCAATATGAATACAGAAAAAGATAAACTTTTGTGATCATTTTCAAAAATCTAGTGATCAATTTCAAAGTCAACAATATTACAAATTCACGAACCTTCAAAATCACGATGCTCGTGTCATAAAAAGGCGGTTGGAAGTTTAAAAAAAAATATGTCGCATTTAAAGGTATGATGATTGAAATTGAAGTATTATACCCGTGTTTCGTTGGCCAAAGTATTATACATATAGCGACATTGTAAACTCTGAGAGTAATCACGATATCTATTTTATAGTTACCTTAAAATTATGGTGAAATCTGGGGCAGTAAACGCACAAACGCACAAACGCCTAACCTAATTTTAATGAAATCTATCTTAAAATACTCTCGATCGAGTCGCCTCTTAAACCGAACAAATAAAAAAGTCAGGTAACCCGTTTGTAAGCTACGATGCACATACACAGTTACACACTTCAAACTTATAACTCTCATCTTTTTGCGTTGGTGGTTAAAAATAAACGGACCAAAGATGAGACAAACTTTCGGATGAAATGGATACCGCATACCGCACACAGATTTACCAACGTCAAAGTGTCACCGTTTACAAATCTTGCACTTCGTGCATGTTCCATTTTCTACAAATAAAGCAAGACGATAAAACAAAGAAAATCTTACACGCGAGCTTGTATTAAAAATAAAGTTATGTACTATAAATAGGTATAGGACGATTTATACAACGTCCACTCTTTAATGAGGGTGAAGTGACCACTCAGTCGCTGCAATACCTAATACATAGTTTTTGATGCAGTAAGCTTGCCCATTACTACTTTTATTACAAAATTTATTATTTTTAAGTAGGTACTAAGTATAATCAAAATACCTTGGAGACTTAAAAAATCAAGCTTCTAGGTACACGAAATCAAAAGATACAACCAAAAATGGGGTCCCTACAAGAAATAGAGGGCTGTAACATGACAGAAATAAGCGCCCTCTATATTAATTCCAATCCTAGATGGAACTCTAGATGGCATACAGATGCAGCCTACCTCATTTTTATATTTCTTCCAAATAAATTCATAGAATGGTGGTACGGAACCCACGGTGCGTGAGTCCCACTCGTAATTGTCCGTTTTTTTTTCTTTATTGACACATCTTCTACTACAAATCCACAAATGGTGCCTATTCACAAATAGGTAGGTAAATGCCCAACATATTTCTCTTTACAACATTGTTTCTTTATTGACACATCTTCTACTACAACTCCACAAATGGTGCCTATTCACAAATAGGTAGGTAAATGCCCAACATATTTCTCTTTACAACATTGTTTCTTTATTGACACATCTTCTACTACAACTCCACAAATGGTGCCTATTCACAAATAGGTAGGTAAATGCCCAACATATTTCTCTTTACAACATTGTTTCTTTATTGACACATCTTCTACTACAAATCCACAAATGGTGCCTATTCACAAATAGGTAGGTAAATGCCCAACATATTTCTCTTTAAAACAATGCCCATAGCTGTAGCACCATTTCCATTTGGCAAAATTAACAAAAAAAATAAAAACCGACTTCACTGGTGAAAACGTACATCGTTATTAAGCTATGTGCACTGATTTCCAGTAATCTGCTGTTGTCCTATGAGGAGTTCCGTTCACCATCTCCCAAGTTCTTCGTCAAATCTTCACCATTTGTTATGGGACCACACAGAAAGTATACCCTTTCAAACAAAAAAAGAATCATCAAAATCGGTTTACCAAAAACCAAAGTTCTGGTAACAAACATAAAAAAACATACGGCTCGAATTATGGAGTACCTGCTCATCTTTTGAAGTCGGTTAAAAAACGGAATATTGAGATTAGGGCCGGTTGCCATGGCGACCGGAAGTTCCCGGTTTCCCGGCCGGCCGGTAATCCCCGAAATGATAAACAAAGTTCAAAGTTTGTCCCCATCTTTCCCGCTAATGTATTAAAGGGAAGAGAATCTCTTGTTTAGAAGCAGAAATTGAGTGGCCATTTCAAATTTCCATTTTACTGAGACCACACTTAAGAGGGCGTTAGACCACCATTTTCCCATACAAACGTAATTCCGGTTTAATTTCTAAACTACAGGCTGGATTTTGCTGAAACTTGGTTTATATCAGTAGATGACCAATATGGTAGTAGGTTTGCAAATAGTTTTTATTATAAAAAAAAATTGTCTGAAAGAAATTAGAGCGATGCTTTTTTCGCGCCAAAAAAGGGGTTACTTTCAGTTGTTATTTACTTACATTATTACACTGTCTATTGGAGTCTAACTACCTTGGAAACATCAATAATGTATTGTACTTGTCAGAAAAAAAAAATGAAATCTATACTTATAATAAAACTCTAGCGCAGCACAGTGGTCGATTTGTACGATTTAGGCGGCCAAAAGTCCATTTCTCAAAGTTAACTTATAACAAAACTAATTGATTCCCGGAAAAATAGACACCCCGACTGCCCAAACCCCACCCCTCCCCAGTTCCTAGAACTGCGTGCGCGCCCCCACAGGTAGTCGGAACTTGATCGTCGCGCAAGCTGTACGCGTTCGTTCTCGACACTCTTAGCGCAACCGATATTCTAAAGTGAATATTTCATTGGATATTATTCAGTTACAAGTGAAAGTGATGGAAGTCGAAAATTCAGGTAAGCTCCTTCAAATATAATTTAAATTAAGATAAGGAATATCAATATTTAGTGCAGTTACAACGTATCAAAGATCGCCCTTTTTCATAGAAAATATTATCATTTTTTTATTTTCAATAGTAAAAATGTTGTACTTCCGAGACCGTCCGAGTTAAATTCCTTATGGTTTCTAATAGTATAGCTCTTTGAGCAGATAACCACAAAAAAAATAGCCACCACCTTTGACCACTTCGCGAGAAAAATAATAATTCATTAACTTAGGCAGAAAGTGAGAAAAATTCCTTTTTTGTTTCTTTTGCGTTAAAATTCCTTTTCGTTGTTCTAGGTTCATCAAGTTACTCGGGCATGGAGGTAGTAACTCGCAGATATCTTTTTGATAAGATGATTGAGGAAAACTCTCCATCAATAAACGACAAATTGGAATACTTACAAAATTATTTGTTAGTGTCTTACGGGGACTCCGACGAAGACAAAAAGTATATAAATCATAAATTTTCATATTTTAAAACAGAAATAAAAAAGAGATGGTCCAAAGCACGCAACACGCTAGAAAAATTTCTTATAAGCAATGATGCATGGTTAGCAGGAACGTTCGAGATGCCCATAAAAACGCATAATAAGTCAGGACGACCTAGCAAAACATTCAGTGAATGTAGTGAAAGAACTAAAAGGAGGAAAACAGAAGAAGTTCGCTCCTCTGTAGGCAAAGAAGTGATAGTTCACGCAGCGCAAGTAATTTTACAAAAAGAAGGAAAAAGAAACGCCTCGCAAGTCCTAAAAGATATTACAAATTCGCCTGCAGCCGCAAACGAATGTAAAAAAAGACATTCCAAATCAAAGGCACAAGATCCCCTTACGCCTCGGGAGGCACTGCGAATGTGCGTGGACGCTGATTTGACACGAAGTCAATATGAAATTGTGCGAGCAACCAACAGAAGCTTTTACCCGTGCTACGAATTAGTGTTGAAGGCTAAACAGGAATGTTACCCACCCAAAGAGACGCTACGAGTGACCGCTTCCTGTGCTGAAAGTGATCTACAATCTTTGTTAGATCACACCGTCACGCGATTATCAATTTTCCTCGAAGAAGTACTAATGACTCTTACAGGAACTGAGAGAAATTCCTTGCAGATTATCTGCAAATGGGGTTGTGATGGTTCACAACAAGCTCAATACAAACAAAAGTTAATGAATGACGCCGACTCGGATGCAAATATATTTTTGAGCTCATTCGTGCCTCTACAAATTGTTTGCGGCGAAGACAAAACAAAAATGGTTTGGCAAAACCCGACTCCTTCTTCACCACGATATTGCCGCCCGATACGATTCAGATTTATAAAAGAGTCTACAGACATTACAAAAGATGAAATAAATTACGTTCGGGACAGTGTGAAGTCCCTAAAAGCCACGGAATTGGAACTGAATGGGCAAAAATTCTCGGTTAGCCACAGTCTTAAAATGACCATGGTGGACGGCAAAGTTTGCAATGCGGCGACTGACACCAAATCAACGAGTAGATGCTACATATGCGGAGCCACTTCAAAAAACTTTAATGACTTAAGTAAAAAAAAACGAAATTCACCCAGAATCGCTTGAATTTGGCCTATCAACTTTACATGCCAGAATTCGATTATTCGAGAGTATTTTACATTTAGCTTATAAATTGCCCGTTGGGAAATACCGTGAAAAAAGAACCAAAGCAGAAAAGATGCTAGAACAACAAAAAAAAAAGAGATTCAGCAAAGATTCAGAGAAGAAGTAGGTATCTTGGTAGATATGCCAAAATGTTATTTTGGTAACACAAATGACGGCAATACTAGTAGAAGATTTTTTGAAAACCCACATCTGGCTGCTGAAATAACGGGAATAGACTTTAATTTTATTTATAGAATTAAAGTTATTTTGGAAGCCATATCAAGCGGTCACAAAATAGATGTCCCGAAATTTGATGAATACGCCATGGAGACAGCAAAACTGTATGTAGAGTTATATGGTTGGCATTCTATGACTCCTACCATGCATAAAATTTTGGTACATGGTGGAAAAGTTATAGAAAATTCTCTAGTGCCTATTGGTCAACTTTCGGAGGAAGCTGCAAAAGCTCGTAATAAGCACTTTCGCTCATACCGTCTAAACTTTGCTCGAAAGTTTTCACGCGAAGACTGTAACCTTGATATTTATCACAGGTTACTCTTGACATCAGATCCACTCATCAGTTCAATGAGAAAAAAAAAGAAGATCCGATCAAAACCATTTTTGCAGGAAACTTTGGAGCTTTTGCTTCCTGCAGAGCCAAATACAAAAGGCACTTGTGATAAATGCATGGAAAGTGACGGTGAGGAAGAATTGTCTTTTAAAGAGTAACATAACAATTTGTATGTTAAACTTTCATAAAATATTGTCTTATTGTTTATGATTCGGTACCTAACATTCTAAGTAACATTTAGTATAATAATGTGGTAATAACTGTTGACCATTTAATTTTAGTGTATACTGTATTTTTTTGTCATCCATATTTTATTTT
Source organism: Zelleria hepariella (assembly GCA_949319315.1). Lineage (NCBI taxonomy): Eukaryota > Metazoa > Arthropoda > Insecta > Lepidoptera > Yponomeutidae > Zelleria > Zelleria hepariella. Next base: position 13,636,327 of record OX439390.1, read on the forward strand.
CAATTTAAATAGGCATGCAGACTGTAGAGAATAAACATTTTTTTTATGTACGGCCGTCTTTTACTTAACAAATTGTGATAATTCTTAACCCAAATATCAAAAACTACTAAGCCGATTTCGATAATTCAAATGAACTCAAAATATATATTTTACACCAAAGGGAGATTTAAAGAAAATTTAAAAACATTGGCGCTATTTACAAAAATATTTTCACAGAAATGTTTTTTTGTATAGAAAAATACGCTTTCAATGAAACGAATAGGGATAAACATATATATTCACTCTAAAATACCAGATTAGCATTTGTTGTCGTATTTATTACTGAAATAAAGCATAAAATAGTTTTGGCCGCCTAAATCGTACAAATCGACCACTGTGCGCAGTCAATTCTGTACATTAAATATTTTTAGAAAAAAACTAGCAGGGGTTACTAAGTAAACTATACTGAATCCAAAAATGCAAAAAAAACGGTTTATCTCTGTCTGTCTGTCTGTCTGTCTGTATGAACACGATAAACGCGAACACCGCTGAATAGTTTTCAACCAAACTTAACATGGTCGTAACTCACGTTTCTGGGAGTAACTTAGGCTATCCGATGTTTAGAATACATTGCGGGTTGCAATTTTAACTTCGTTTTTTGTAAGAAATATTAATAATTTGGATATGGCTTCTTGAGAAGGTATGTTAAGAACGTGATACTGAACATATTTCTGCAAAAAAAAAAAAAAGTCCGACTTTGAACCACATTCTTTCGAAAACCTACATTGCGGGTTGCAATTTTAACTTGATTTTTTGTAAGAAATATCCATAATTTTGATATGGCTTCTTGAGAAGGTATGTTAAGAACGTGATACTGAACACATTTCTGAAAAAAAAAATTAAAAGTCCGACTTTATTATCTCGGAAACCGTTGATTTCCCAGGCATAGTTCCTTCGGCAAAAATGTTCGTTATGATGAGGACTATACGTATACGTGGTCTCCCGCTTTGTTGGCGGTCTTTTAACACTCTGTATAATAGCACGCTACGACTTTTGGCATTTCGGGCGCATATTGTAAATGAAAAATCGGCATTTGTTTTTATTTTATTTTGGCGGAAAATGTTAGTCCTACAAGCGTAGCATAAGGCCGGCTTAGAGCGTATCTATGGGTTTATAACAATAGGTATCTCACTCTTTTGTTTGACGTAGAGCGGGATGGACAGAGCCATAGATACGCTCTAACCCAGCTTTATGTATGATGCTTGCTGGAGGGAATTGTGAGTGGTTTTCGGTGGAGGTCGGACAAAGTTTATCGATGTTAGAAATGTAGTACTGTTGTGACGCGGTCGAAATGTTCTGGGTTTGAACCCACGCGAGGTTGAAATTTTTTTTTGTCCTTTTTTTAAAATATTTACTCTACTGAGCCCAACTTGATATTAAAAAAATACATTTGTTTGCCGTAGAGCGGGATAGACAGAGTTATTTGCGGTAGATACCCAACCTTATGCTTTGCTTGCTGGCTTAGCATGAGAATGGGTAAGACCTTATCTATGGGCTTATAACTTTTCTATCCCACTCTACGTCGAGGGAGATACATAATAAACCCCCATACTTCCCAGGCAATTCTTTTGCTAAGCTTCCTGGTATCTTACACGGGCGATACCTAATCTAAACAAAACATATTTTATCATAAATGTATTGTTTAGATTAGGGCGCACACACACAGACAGACACAGAGACAGGCACACCCTCATAAACACATAAACAGACACACACACAAAGCTATCAAACTTATTACACCCCTCTTTGTTGGTCGGGGGTTAAAAAAAACCTTCCTTTTGAGTTTTCCTCCACAGTCGAATTAAAATTAAATGTCAAATGTGTAAAAACGCATACAAAGTCGCGGGCACAACTAGTACCTAATAAAATGTAGAAATAGCAGCTGAACTACGAAAAATTTTGGGAAAACAGATCTATTACATTACAACTACAACTAGATACTCGCGAAAGCACACGAACACACGTAGACTCATACAGCCGCATTGCCTCTCACTTTTCCCGCGCCCCGTCTTGCTCTGTGTGAAAAAGCTATAGAAAACAGTGTTTCACGCGGTTGGCCGTCACTGAGTTCCCACGGTCCTGAAGCGGCCTCTTAAGTTAATCGTCTACACACAGAGCGGCTTTATTATGGCGGCACGGAAAAAACTAGCAATTAAGTTAAAATTGTACATATTTCTTTCAATTAATTTCAAGTAACCTTGCAATAACGACGAATAAAAGGACTTCCATGTAGAACAGTTTGATACATTTGTGGATCTCAAATTATGATACACATTCATATTATTTAATTTCAAGCCGAGTATTTATGTTATGAATAAATCCGTCCAAGTGCGAGTTGGACTCGCGCGTCGAGGGTTCCTTACCAACTTATACTGTGGTTTAATTTTACGTCCTAAATCGAAAACTGTACATTGTAAATGAAAAATCAGTTTTTTCTTGTGCTTATGAGGCCATTTCATACGATATCCCACATTTATGGTCGCCCCACTTTAAACTTTGGAACCCCTATTTCTTAATTTGGTTTAAAATGGGTTGAATCGCGGTTAGATTTGCAAACCAACACTATAACAATAAAAACACCCGCTGCTCCAGTCGACGATTCGCTGCAACGCAGCTGATAATAAAGGTAGGTAATTCATTTATCTACAAATGTAACCACGAAGGGATTTTCTGACAGCTCATAAGTTGTAGTTACAAATTTGTAACTAGATGTCGCTGACGAGACATGTTCTTTTTTTATGCCACTTCGCGCTCGTTGGCCTTCGTATATACGTCCAAACACATTTAGGTGTTAGCGGTGGAGCAAAATGAAGTGTTTCCGGATTTACCATTCACTCATACAAGAACATTAACAAAGTTGTGCACTTTTTCATGTACTGTAAAATGGAATGACGGCTACGACGATGAAAGATGAAGTCACAGAGCAATGAAGTGAAGAAGTATTTTCGCTGTAGTAAGCACTAATTTACTTTGTGATAGAAAACATTTCGTATCAACGACATCTGACACAGTTTTTAGAACTATTTTTTTATTTTTTTTAGCAGTCAGAAAACCCCCATTCGCTACGCGAGTCGCGATTCCTAAGTCAAAATTTAAAAGGTTTACCGACATTCAAGTTCGGTTCAGTGTTCTCTCATAAATTAGATCTATGGGAACGATTAAAACTTTAAAATTAAATGTCAAAGTTACACTCAAGTGGATAATATCATCTAGGTATTCTGGAATATTCTCCCTGGTATGAGAAGTTTGAAAAGTAAGTAAAGTAAGACCTACACGAGTAATGGTCGAAATACTACGTGATACGAAATAGCCAGGTATTGCATAGTGTCTGTTTACCGATGCCTCTTTTACTTTTAAGATTTTGTTTTGTTTTTATTCTTTTTAGGGTTCCGTACCTCAAAAGGAAAACACAGAACCATTATAGGATCACTTTGTTGTCTGTCTGTCTGTCAAGACCCTTTTTTCAAGGGTGCGTGAAGGTATCGTCAAGTTAAAATAAATATCAAATACTCAAATCGCAATTTAAAGTGGGGTGACCGTATTATGTGGAGTATCGTTTGAAAGGACTTCATAAGCAGAAGCTACGAGTATAATACAGTTTTTTTTATTCTTTTTACGTTGTATTTTTTTCGATTTATGACAAAAAATGTAAAAATAAAATACCATTTTCCATCTTTCAAGTTGGTGCAGAACCCTCGGTGCGCGAGTCCAACTCGCACTTGGCCATTTTTTTTAACACCTAGTTACTCGTGCAATACATACTTAACATGTTTTCAACTTTATCCGGAATAAAGAGATTAGAAAAAGATTAATTTAGCAGGTTAAAATTTCAGTCGATTGTACACAAGACAGCACGTAGACGCTTACATGCGTGCACTGTACTTACGTTACGGGTGACTTTGTAACGAAAGTGTAAGGTTCTACGTGCTGTCGTGTATACCTAAAAATAAATGCTACATGTTTCAACATATTAGTGTGCAAATGCAGTCATTTCAACTAAAGTAACTGCATAAGGGAAAATCCACAAAACAACAACAGTAACTTATTCAAACACACACAGTTTGCTGGCTTATTCCACGGTGGAATTGTAGAAAAAAACCTAACGCAACATAATTTTATGCAGGCATGCAGAGGATTGCAAGAATTTATACACATTATTTAAATGTGCATTTCCATTATAATATTCCAGTGAGCTATTCACAAGACAAGGGATTTTCCCTTTGTTTTTTTTTTGTCACCAATAACAGTTAGAAACAATATTCGCCAAATTGGTTGTTTCACTACTAATATTGCAACAAGACACGGACATGTTTACGAAAAATAATTTATTAATTTCTGAGCTTTTTACACAAACAACGATATACAATGTGTTACAAAAGATGCTAACTCTTTTTACAGGGTAATAGCACCCGGTGATAGGGATCACAACCTAAATAATTTTTTTGCTCTACGACGTTCCGTTGATTTTTAAATTAATAAAATGTGAACGGTGTGGCGGGAGAAAAGTATTTTTTAAATATTGTTTCCATTGACTTTCACAATCTTTTAAAAACTCAAACCTTTGCAAATGCACCTACACCCACAAACATATTTTTTAAATTTGAGCTAATACCAAGAACAAAAAAGTTGTGAAAATATTTCAATTTTGAGGTTATAAAATAAAAATTGATTTTTTCAACTTTTTTTACAGAATTGACATCCTGTTGACCAGTAGGTTACACCCTGTAAAAAGAGTTAGGATGTTTTGTAACACGTTGTATACAAGTATGCAAGTATTCATGTAGTGCCGTCTCCTATCGGAGGTAAACAATCATCTTGCCTATTTCTTCTTTTGAGGCTACCGACCTGAACAATGAGCTCGTGGATTGTTGGAAACAATGGCGTAAGTTCTCAAGCCATGATATTTTGGGTCTTCCAGGTCTCCTCCTGCCTGTTATCTTCGTTGGATGATAAGTTGAAGGAATCCATATTTGGTGTTGCGCATTATATGGCCAAAATACTCAAGTTCCCGGATCCTGGAGGTCTACCGGCTAAGACGAAGCCGATTACCATTGGCGAAAATCGAAGTTCGATTTTTGAAAAATTTACTGCCACTCAGTTTATTTTACTGCCACCCAGTTCATTTTTCATAAATCGAACTTCGATTTTCACCAATGGTAATCGGCTTCGTTTTAGCCGGTAGACCACCGATTTTTAATTATTTCTTTAACCACGTTCAAAAAAGCTTATCAGTGTGTTTAAATCGAAATCAAATAGTCCATAACCCTCAAGGTTATTATGGGTCCTGTATAAGGTTAAAAACAAGTCCTCACTCCACAACGTCAGAGGCACCTGCATTCGCCCGCGGCGCAAGATTGCGCGACACTATCTCTCTTTGTTTTGCGCCAAAATTGCGACCGCATTACACGGCACGGCCACACTTTTATCAACCTACAAAATGCATATTTTGAATGAAATTTTAAAGCAGATTGACGTTATCGGGCCCCGTTTTGTTTGGACAACAACCGGGAATGTTTGCGAAAATGTTGATTTTATTGGCAAACGACAGCGTTTAATATTTTAATTAATTATGTCGTCCACGTCATTATTGACGGGAAAATATTAATTTTAAATGGTATGCAGCAGTGGACTATGAAACCTCACGACAAACGTGACAATCATTGTGGTATACCTTTGACAATCTGTAAATAATTGGTTCACTTTAATATTTTCTCTCATTTGGTCCGCGTGGACTACATTAATATGAACGAACAATGTAGGTATGGTATCTATTTTAACCAAACAAAATTGTAGTCAACACTAACCACTCTCGTTTTACAATTTAAATCCCCTAGTGTTTCACTACACAAACCCCTTTTTATTTTCCCCGTAACATTTCAACCAAGCCATCCACTTCTTGCCCGCCAGCTCTTATTCCAACGGCCATAAGAGTGAGTTTCATACAGCAGCGACACTCCATGCCATCGCTCAATATACCAGAGCCAAGTGTATAGTCGGAGAGCTAGTGACCAATCGAGATATTTTTTCGTACAAGGCTGGGAGTTGGTAGGCTGATAGAGTAGACTTCGCTGAATCTGGGAAAAAAAATTTTTTGGGTCGGTCGCGGTTGAAAGTTAGATTTTTTCGACTTTGAAAGTTTAAATGTATGGGTTCAGTATATTTTTTTTTGTCGTACAAGGCTGGGAACTTCTAGGTTAGTTGTTGAGACTCCGTTGAACAAAAAAACAAATTTTTTTTTGGCCCAGCGTGGTTGAAAGTTTGATTTTTATAACCCGAAAATTCACTCTTTCTAGGTTATAAAAAAGTCTAGTAATAAATAGTGATTTCGTGATCAGTGAAGACTAAAAAGGCAGCCTAGAAACTCCCAGCCTTGTAGACAAAAAATAAATGACTCAACCCATACATTTAAACTTTCAAAGTCGAAAAAATCTAACTTTCAACCGCGACCAGGCCAAAAAAATATTTTTCCCAGACTCAGCGAAGTCTGCTCTATCAACCTACCAACTCCCAGCCTTGTACGAAAAATATCTCGAATGGTCACCAGCTCTCCAACTAGTAGCTCTAATATTTGGCAACACAATTAATCTCACATCAGATAGTATCTCGCATTACCTCTGGCTACGTCAGGTAGCGAGAGTCTGGCAGGCAATTTATTTTCGTTTTGAATCCTCTGTGATAGCGGTGCGGGTTTTTTATTTGTATTTGAGTTGTAAAGAGGACGTACATACTTTTTAGGGTTCAGTATCCGAAGGGTGCAGCCCTATTACTAAGGCTCCGCTGTCCGTCCGCCTGTCTTTCTGAAGCCTCCTCTACACGTCAATAGATGCGTCCGCAGACGCTGGCAGATGCATCTGCAGATGCATTTCCACGAGCTGTCCACACGTCTGTATGTCTATCAGTCTATGTTCATTCCCGACAGACGAAACACGCGTTCGTCCCGTTTAAAAAATGGATATTGAGACGGTAGCTGCCGCACCTATTTATATATTTAGTAGGTACACACGACAGCACGTCGACCCTTACACGCTAGCACTCTACTCGGTTACGTTACGGGCGACTTTACAACAAAAGTGTACAGTCTGACGTGCTGTCGTGTGTACTATATATTTAGGGATAGGTAAACATCATCATAATGTCATGTACTGTAGGTATTTTAGGTAGGTTAGATATCCAATTAGTTTTGCAGTAGTCTCAATAGAAAAACATTATTGAAATAGCTACTTAGCTAAATTGTTAATATTATACCTACTTACAACATTTTTATTTTTGTGTAATTTATTTTTTTAATTCCAATGACAGTTTTCAGATTGATACAGCTCAATAAAACTAAAAGTTTCCTCGGCGTTCTTATCATTAGTCATTTCGGGGGGAATTAAACCACAAGAAGCACGCGTGCACTCTCATTCGCATCTAAGATCAAACTGATGCGTCGGCAGACGTGTGGACAGACGCCGGAGGTTCGCGCCGAAACCCTTTGATGTGTGCCAAAAAACCGACAACCATCGGATTCGAATCGGACGCGTCTCCAGACGTTAAATACCTACCACAGATGCGCAAATCACCCCCTCTACACGTCGGCGGACGCATCCGGAGATGACGTCTGCAGATGCCTCTGTAGACGTGTAGAGGAGCCTTGAGAGAAAGACAGGCGGACGGACAGCAACAAATACAAAAAAAAACAGAATAAAATAAATCCCATACAACAAATCACAAATGTGATTTTTTTTCCGTATTTATGTACGGAACCCTTCGTGCACGAGTGTGCTTCGTGCACGAGTGCACCACTACCCACAATATGTAATAGTGTGGGAAGCACCGAACTAAATCCCATAGAATCCGCATTACGTATAAAATCACAATAAAAACTTGTCCCCACAGAAACAAATGATATCAGCAATAGAAAAATACGAAACATCATTTCGACCATACGTCTAATATTCGAATGTCAACCTTATTGCATTAGTGTACAGTTTTACTTTAATTGCATAGACTACGAGCAAATAAGCTCCCAAAGGCAATTTGGGCATCTATTTTTCCAGACACATTTCAGAGTTCTATGTTGTATCAAGTTTTATCCTTGATCGAAGGTGGGAAGTCTTCATGGCATCTATGGTGTACTAGCAGTTTCTACGTCCTTCTAGGACCTACCCTTTCACCCAGTTCCCGCTTGAAGTTAAATTTCGGGACACCCTGTATAATTATCTCGACACGTAATGTAAAATAACAATAAAGTAACCACTTTTTGTATTTTCTAAAGCACTAACCCGTGCTAAGGAACTTTATAAAGGTTAAAAATTCGCTCCGGACAGGATTTGAATGCAAGAGGTTGCGGGTTCAAATCCTGTCCCGAGCGAATTTTTTAACCTTATAAAAATCTTTAACAATAAAGTATGTTGATTTAATAAATGCCTCCAACTATAAGGCCTTTTGCATCTACGTAATGAGAAGATTTATACAGCATCCAGTGGTACCATCACATACAAAAGATGGGTGAAGAGACCACTCGTCGCTGCAGTGCCTGGGACATTGTTTTATATGGAGAAGGCTTGCCCAGCACTTACAAGGTGTTAAAAGACCGCCAACAGACCCGAAAGCCACGCATACTACACACCAAAACAAAGTACTTTTTCGATAAATTATTGCTGGGAAACGATTTTGGTTTTTTAGGTTATTATTGAAAAATATTTTATCACGCAATGGACGCGTAAAGTATATTGCGCAAACGTTTACTTAAGCTTGAAGTGCCGATGTTTAGAATACATTGCGGGTTGCAATTTTAACGTCGTTTTTTGTAAGAAATATTAATAATTTTGATATGGCTTCTTGAGAAGGTATGTTAAGAACTGGATACTGAATACATTTCTTCAAAAAAAAAGTTTTGAAAAGTCCGACTTTGAACCTCATTATCTCGGAAACCGTTGATTTCCCAGGCATAGTTCCTTGAGCAAAAATGTTCCTTATGATGAGGACAATATTATGTGGTTTCCCGCTTTGTTGGCGGTCTTTTAACACCCGGTACAACATCCTGACAGCTTAGTCAGCCAACTATACCTTCAAGGAAAGGGGGGATTCCAACCGGTTTCCCGAGTAGCACCTCCAGCTCAAGTTGTTCAAGCGACCACTTAGCTCGGCGCCGCGCGACTTTCCGCAGATAAAATAGAATAACATGAAAAATGGACGCTAGGTGGAGTCGGGCGTACAATGCGGTGAATTATTGCACTGGGGCAGTGTTTCTCAACATGCGGGATGAAAATCCTACGGGGTTGGAGTACCATGTTAGCGGCATCAAGGATTATTTAAAAAATACTAAACGTGGAATAAATCAGAATAACCCAAGAATAGCCATTGAAAATGTTTTTAAGATACAAAATCCAAGTTCGCAGTCATATAATTTAGCATCCAGTGGCACCATCACTCACACTAGATGGATGAAGTGACCTCTCCGACGTTGAAGTGCCTGGGACATTGCTTTAGATGGAGTATACAGCTAAATACATTACCTACGTATGGTTTTCTTGTTCAATTTCCACACTACCTTAAAGGTTGGAAAACTCTCTTTGTTGCAGCATAACAGGCAAATTGGAGATTTGAAACAACTTTTACTGCTGATCATGATCATACACACACCGACGAAAATATCCTCAATAGCAAATTAGCTAAGCCACAGCTCACACTACCTATTTGACGATCGTTTTTCTTCAATAATAATTATTCGAAGTGACGTTGCTGCTACAAATTCTCAATACTTAAATGTACGAAAGTAAAAAAAAACAATTGATGTGGTTGGATGTGAACCTAATAGGTATATTTATTTTATGTCACCAATTAACAAACTAAAAACACTCTATCTATCAGTAAAGGTTTACGTGCTGCTGACTGTATACTTTTTAGGTAGATAATAATTATGCAGTGCAGGGCCTTCTCTATTTATATATGCCTAAATATTTAATTAGTATAGTGCTATTCTGCTATTACATACTCGTATCTACTACATTCATTGTATAAATTCTATGCGTGTTTATCTGTGTTTACGCTAAAGCCCAGAGAATAGGTTCATTTACTATTGTACCAAGCTTAGATTTGACGATACCATTGTAGTGAACAAGAGATAATCAGAGTGTAAATAACAGCATTTGTGCTTCATGAATAATGTCTGCATTTGCTCTCTAGATGTAGAAAGAGCATTCTGCAAGCTGCTTTTTGTCAGCGCATTTTTACGACATTTTTGTAACTGCTGCACATTGTTATACGAATAATTTGTGTTGCCTCATAGCGCAGTTTTTAATCTACAAGAGAATTATAAAAAATCAACACGTTTTCCATAAACTTTATACCTCCTTGTAACAATTATATTTTTCAAGTTAGAGGAGCCAACCAGAAATGAAGTTTTCTCAGCGTATTTCCTTTCCTTATCCCTTTTCATTATCTGGGGGCACGGCAGTGCCCCCGCCAGGTCGAGCGCGAAGCAAACACTGCCGTACCATCCTTTACTGGAACCATTTCGCCGCATTTTCAGGCCCCCATTTGAGAACCTCTGGATAAGACCAGAACGCAGAAATTTTCGTCATCTAGTAAGCTATAATCACATACTTAAAATCCAAAATTTCAAGTCTGTAGGTCATTTAGTTCCGAAGTTAAGCGAAAGCAAAGTTACGCATTTATGACACACACTCACTCACTCACTCATGATCATCATAATAGAACTAGTACTTCCCATAAACTCAGAGAGCTGAAATTTGGTACAGAGTTAGGGTTTAATGGCCACATAAAGGGAAAACTATAAAAACTAGGATAATCGAAGATCTGGAGTACCTGGTGACCCTGATTAGAAAACACAAGAGCCCTAATAGGACTAGTACTTCCCATAAACTCAGAGAGCTGAAATTTGGTACAGAGTTAGGGTTTAACGGCCACATAAAGGGAAAACTATAAAAACTAGGATAATCGAAGATCTGGAGTACCTGGTGACCCTGATTAGAAAACACAAGAGCCCAACCAAACTATTATAGATCGACATATACCGCCCTTAAAAAAAATATTCAACTTGGTGGGCCGCTTCATTTGATGTAAAAAATCGAAGGTCTGAAGTATCTGATGAAGAACCCTCAGCTGGTCTCAGCTGTATAAGAGGTTATGGTAATGCCCCATTCTACTATTGGTACATAAAAATATCGACTGTCATTGCACAAATCCAGCGTAGTGGGACACATCTTCTAATTTAATCTAGCCTATAGCGTCCTACTGCTGGGCGAATGCCACCCCTTCTGCTTTTAATACGCATATAAATAAAATTAAAGGAAATATCTGGATAAGACTAGACTGGCTTTTATACTTATACTTACAATTTAACAAGAAGAAATAGTCGAACGATTAACTTTATTCTACTCGAACATTACACAAATTAAAAAACTGTTTCCAATAAGAAAATCTAATGAAATAAATCAATATGCCCACGTTTCTACAAAAAGAAGTGAAATTCCACCAAAAACATTCTGTAAAAAACTAGCCAGGTCTCGATGGAGCTGCTTGTTTATCTCTAAAAAGTAATGAAATCTAGACAAAGTCGTGCCAAGTCTAAGGTTCCTTACTGCGATTTCTTTAGTATTATAGTTAATGTTGTGTGACTTGGCCGTTGAAGGGTATACAAGGGTACAAAACCAGGTGCTCAATGACACCATTGCACCAATCTGACGCCAGAACCGCTTGTGTACCCTTCAACGGCCAAGTCACACAACATTAACTATAATACTAAAGAAATCGCAGTAAGGAACCTTAGACTTGGCACGACTTTGTCTAGATTTCATTACTTTTTAGAGATAAACAAGCAGCTCCATCGAGACCTGGCTAGTTTTTTACAGAATGTTTTTGGTGGAATTGAAGGTTACCTTTTATTGAACGAGCGAGCGAAGCGAGCGAAGTTCTCCGAGTCTACTGGAACAATCCGGCGTTTGTATGTATGTATGTATGTATGTATGTATGTATGTATGTATGTTTGTATGTTTGTATGTTTGTATGTATGAATGTTCGTTCGACGATAACTTGAGTAATTTTTGTCGGATCGTCATGAAATTTGGTAGGCAGGTAAATGAAATTAAAAGAATTTTTAAGTTCGAACATGAGCCAAATCGGTCGAGGGGTTGCCGAGATATGGGGTTGTTAAGTTTATATGGGATGAGAGAGGGCGCCACTGCTGCCTCTCAGTAACAATAAAATAGTGCTAAACAGTGATTTTAAAAGTGATAAAAACGTTAATCTAATCAGTAAACAGTGAAAGCAGTGATAAAAACTAACAAAAGTGAACTATAAATACAAATTCTGTTTGGAAACAATATTGTGGATATCGGACGTAAAACTCAGTGGAAACAATAAAAATAAACTTTTACGGGTCGCGAAATAATCCGTAACAAGAACTCTATTTTAATCCAATAAATCCAAAAATTTTGCTAATTGCTAAGGTCCAAAGTACACCAGATTAGAAAATACAAAACAGCGCCATCTATTTAAAAAAAAAAAGTTATACTACTTCCTAACAGAGGGCGTGACAAAACATTTTTTATCAGAGCCATCTAGTGTTCAAAATTATAAACCAAAAAGTCCTTATGCTCAACAATAGAGGTCATTTTACTTCAAAACTACAAGAGAGTCCTACACAAAACTTAAAACGGAAGAAATACTAGATAAACTACAAAAAATCCAAAATGATCTAGAGGCACAAAAACTTGAAATAAGAAAAAGCGGCGAACAAGTTACAGAAAACATTCGAAGAATGTTTGGCGAAAAACTAAAAATGCTAGAAGAAAAATCTGAAAATCTTGAAAAACGAATGGAAAATCAAGAGCAAAGACTGTAGGGGTTGGTCCAATTACCACACGGGGGTTATTGAACGAGCGAGCGAAGCGAGCGAAGTTCTCCGAGTCTACTGGAACAATCCGGCGTTTGTATGTATGTATGTATGTATGTATGTATGTATGTATGTATGTATGTATGTATGTATGTTTGTATGTTTGTATGTTTGTATGTATGAATGTTCGTTCGACGATAACTTGAGTAATTTTTGTCGGATCGTCATGAAATTTGGTAGGCAGGTAAATGAAATTAAAAGAATTTTTAAGTTCGAACATGAGCCAAATCGGTCGAGGGGTTGCCGAGATATGGGGTTGTTAAGTTTATATGGAATGAGAGAGGGCGCCACTGCTGCCTCTCAGTAACATTAAAATAGTGCTAAAAAGTGATTTTAAAAGTGATAAAAATGTAAATCTAATCAGTAAACAGTGAAAGCAGTGATAAAAACTAACAAAAGTGAACTATAAATACAAATTCTGTTTGGAAACAATATTGTGGATATCGGACGTAAAACTCAGTGGAAACAATAAAAATAAACTTTTACGGGTCGCGAAAAATAAATCCGTAACAAGAACTCTATTTTAATCCAATAAATCCAAAAATAACCAAATATTTTGCTCATTGCTAAGGTCCAAAGTACACCAGATTAGAAAATACAAAACAGCGCCATCTATTAAAAATAAATATATATTGTTATTCTACTTCCTAACAGAGGGCGTGACAATTTTTTAAATCAGAGCTATCTAGTGTTCAAAATTACAAACCAAAAAGTCCTTATGCTCAACAATAGAGGTCGCTTTACTTCAAAACTACAAGAGAGTCCCATACAAAACTTAAAATGGAAGAAATACTAGATAAACTACAAAAAATCCAAAATGATCTAGAGGCACAAAAACTTGAAATAAGAAAAAGCGGCGAACAAGTTACACAAAACATTCAAAGAATGTTTGGCGAAAAACTAAAAATGCTAGAAGAAAAATCTGAAAATCTTGAAAAACGAGTGGAAAATCAAGAGCAAAGACTGTACTCTTATCTAGAAAAAAATGCTAGACAGAAAAAAATGGTTTTCTTTATCGTCGAGAAACGTGAAAAATCGTAGTTTGAGTTGGAAATGATAATTGCAAACTTTGTAAAGGATTTTATGAATATTGAACTGGACCTGAAGGATATAGAAGCACTATAAGAAAGATAGGAAAGAAATCGGAGAAACCTCATCCGATCGTGGTGACTTTCACAACACTTCATAACACGGGGGTTATTATTATTGAACGAGCGAGCGAAGCGAGCGAAGTTCTCCGAGTCTACTGGAACAATCCGGCGTTTGTATGTATGTATGTATGTATGTTTGTATGTTTGTATGTTTGTATGTTTGTATGTTTGTATGTTTGTATGTATGAATGTTCGTTCGACGATAACTTGAGTAAATTTGGTCGGATCGTTATGAAATTTGGTAGGCGGGTAAATGAAATTAAAAGAATTTTTAAGTTCGAACATGAGCCAAATCGGTCGAGGGGTTGCCGATATATCGGGTTGTTAAGTTTATATGGGGTCGCGAGTTCACAGTTCGGGGCGAACCACTAGTTATTATTATTAGGTTTATATGGGGTCGTTTATGGTATTGCAAAGGCAATTGAAAGGTACTAGACAAACATTACTCTATCTAAACATAAAGTGTAGTTTAATTCATCTATCTAAAGATGACCCAGGAACTACAGCGACTGAGTGGTCTTATGGTATTGCAAAGGCAATTGAAAGGTACTAGACAAACATTACTCTATCTAAACATAAAGTGTAGTTTAATTCATCTATCTAAAGATGACCCAGGAACTACAGCGACTGAGTGGTCAGTTAACTAATCTCGCGTGAGTGTTCAAGTGCTATGAGACTGTATTAATCAACTCTGTATTAATCTGACTCGAAGCTTATATCGTAATATAATAACAACTTTTAAAATTTAAAATACCCTCGTGATTTTAGATTTAAATTAGCATTTCTCATAAACGGCTGAACCAATTTTCGTAAAAAATATCTAAGAACATTCACAAAAAAATCTGCTTTCAAATGAAAAAAACTGCATCCAAATCCCTTCACCCGTTTAGGAGCTACGGTGCCACAGACAGACACTTCAAACTTACATCACTTATCTCATAACACCCCTCTTTTTGTATCGGGGGTTAAAAAGGGATCGTTTCACGTCCATTACTGTTTTTCAATTGATTGGAGATAAAACTTTAATGCTCTCAGCGCCATTGTAGAGCGTAAAAGCTTGTTCCGTCGGGGATGAGCTGAGAATACCATTTTCACTGCGTTTTTTGAGAGCGCAATGTATTTATGCAGCTGATTTTAGGTCCCGTACAACCCGTCAATATGGCGGGTTCCGTAAGAAGGTATAGGCAAAAAATACAAATTAAACTAGTGGTTCGCCCCGAACTACGAACTCGCGACCCCATATCTCAGCAACCCCTCGACCGATTTGGTTCATCTTCGAACTTAAAAATTATCTTTGCCTGATTTACCCGCCTACCAAATTTCATAACGATCCGACTAAGTTTACTCAAGTTATCGTCGAACGAACATTCATACATACATACATACATACATACATACATACATACATACATACATACATACAAACGCCGGATTGTTCCAGTAGACTCGCTTCGCTCGCTCGTTCAACTACACTTTGTCAGATTGAGCCCTCGTTTTTTTTTTACATTTTTGCCAACGTTTTACGACCTTTGCAGGGCTTCTCTGGTCACAGTAGACCGAGGTGATAGTAGCCTTGAATGTTTTTTAAATATTTTTATTGACCTTGAAGTGAAGTTTAATTATGTATAGTGCTCGTGCAAACCTAAAAGAAAATGTTATTCGGCTGTGATAGACGGACAGACAGACCTATAATGATCCTAGAATGGTTCTGTATTTTTTTTCTTAGAATACATTGCATTTGTTACTATGTTGGTTTCCTTGAAAAGTTCCCTTAATAAGACCCTAATACCTAGCTACGAGTTACTCCCAAATTCCAAGGCCCTTCAGAAGGACAAGGCAAAACTCGCCAAACCTTTTAGTAAACAATTGCTTTTGTCTAATAACTAAGTGGGACTAAGCGCAAAAAGTTTTCTAATTTATTATCGAATATCATTATTTCGCTATTTATTGTTATTTCGTCGCATTTTTCCTTGACAACAGCCCTACTACTTTCGTAGATCTATAAGACTTTTGCAAGAAAATAAACTATACCGAATTACTCAGAAGAGTTTCGCGGACGAATAAAACAAAAAAAATACTATTACTTTTTCATCTCTACTTGTATTCGAGACGTTGTTCGAGCTCGTTTCACGAGCAAAAATAAGGCTCCACCAAACAATAATAATAATAATAATAATAATAATTTATTTCTTGAGAATAATAATACAAAAATCAGATACAAAAATAACATGTTCTGGCATAGTGTTCAGTAAAAACATAACTTCCGATACATGTACTAGGCGTAAGCCTGTATTACAAGTATCAGTGCTCTCCATTTTTAATATAATTCAATAAGCCTTATAATTATAACTTTTTAGGGGATTACATTGTATTATTTAATTAGATTTAGCAATCAATTAGGATATAATTCAATTAAAAACATTTAAAAATAGAAGTTTTAGTATTTTTTGTTTTCTCAAAAAAGTAATATAAAATAATAATACAAGCATTGAAGGTGAAGTAAAAATCAAATTCATAAAATTAATTGGATCAAAAATCACTCTAATATAATATTTCATTGTGATAAGAGTTAAAATCGAATTCATGCATTCTAATAATAATATCAAATCAATTAATTGAATAAAATAAATTACTATTCTAGAGAAACTCATTAAAAACAATCACTGAAAGAAAATTGTACCAACAACAAATCGTAGTATAGTTTTTAGTTTTTATGTTATGATAGGCGCGTTTTATCGGTCGATAATGTGTTATTGCGAGCTGATATCAGTACATTTTGTATTAAGAACGTCCTACTTCCATTGCAGTGTTACTGTCGCAGCAATATGTAACTCCATGGCCATCCTAATACAAAAAGTACTGAAAACAGAAATATCGCAATAACGCATCGACCGATAAAAACGCGCCTGTGTGGGGCTTTTGTTAACAACTGCGATTCGACCCGTTTAGAATACAAGTGTAATATAGAATACCGCAAATCATTAGGGTCGCATTAATAGTCGTCGACTAAAGATCGAACTCAAGTAGGCGATCTCAGAAAAGTAAAATGCTTATGTCAAGCTTCTGGCTAATGTCAATGTCAATCTCAAGATAGTGTCTATTAATATGCTGACAGCTACTCAAGTTTGACATTAGCCAAGGCTTGACATTAGCATTTGACTTTTCTGAGTTCACCTACTTGAGATCGAGATTAGTAGTTGATCTCAGAGGACTATTAATACCACCCAAGTTCATAATATTGTTCATCTCAATCTGAAAGGTTTTTTCTTGATTGTTTTTTTTTCTCACTCAGGAGGATTTGCTGGAGGATTTGCAGGATAATTCAAACGTAGCAAAGGCGCAGGAGATGGATGGATTGGATATGGACCACGAAGTATTTGCGTTATGCGAGGTAAAATAAGTCGATGCCCAGTGTGTTTTGACACTGAGTAACTGAGGACACTTCTTCCAAACACAAAGGTTGTCTGGAAGAGATTGCTTTTATAAATAAGGCCGCCCATTGTATATCCACTAATTAGTTGTAAGAAAATTCTATGTAAATTATTCGTTTGATGTACAATAAAGATTATTCTATCTCTATCTACCCTTTCGACATGCTTTCGACGCATAATATCAACTACGCATAACACCAACTTTGATTTAAGGTTGATAGCTGCGTGGCGGGAAACTCAAAATGTTCACAGTTTTTTTTTTACATTTTGTAGCCAAACTGCTTCGATCAAGGATAAAACTAGATACAACATAGAACTCTGAAATGTGTCTGGAAAAATAGATGCCCAAATTGCCTTTGGGAGCTTATTTGCTCGTAGTCCATGCAATTAAAGTAAAACTGTACACTAATGCAATAAGGTTGACATTCGAATATTAGACGTATGGTCGAAATTATGTTTCGTAATGTTCTATTGCTGATATCTTTTGTTTCTGCGGGGACAAGTTTTTATTGTGATTTTAAACGTAATGCGGATTCTATGGGATTTAGTTCGGTGCCAAACTGATCTATTTTTGTGTAGCGATTTTTTGTTCGCGGTAATAACATAGTATTCTTTTCATTATCGTTAACAACAAAACAACAATAATTCAGCCGATTATGTGTTCTGGTCTACGAAGCAGTGGCACTGCACAAAAAACTTTCCCGCCTTCCCGCCATGTTGCTGTCGTGTCGTCCAACCTTAAGCAAAATACCACTTACGCATAATACCAACTACGCATATCACCATCTTTTTTTTCTTTATAATCTTTGATTAAGGCAAAATAACCATGTTCGCCTAAGTCCGATGACTATTATTACACTTTATGTTATTTTCCTTTTTTTTATTAGAACTTCGTACTTAGCTTCTATCCATTATTTCTGCGCCCAGCTACCACGATGTCAAGATCTCGTGCCAAGGTCGACTGTTCCCAACGACGGGCCACGAACATCCGCGCAGGTTTTAGTTGTTTGTCTCTCTTCGCTCCCTAATGTACCTCCTTAATATGTTCTTCCGAAAATAATATCACTCTCTTGGTTGTAAAAGTTATTATCTTCCGTCGGAACTTTCTAAGAAAAGTGCGTAAGAAGTAAGAGAAGAAAAGTTTCGCCTGTTAAATTTAGGAGCTCGGAACAAATAATGATGCAGGTATCTACTGACGAATTTTTTTGTGTGTTTTCTTAGGTTATCACAAGCACTAAAGTGACAAAAAATGAGTGTTTAATCCTTTAAAAGTGTAGTTTAATTATTAAGTATGTTTTGTATGATTTATTTATTCACTTTATAAATTCATTTATAAACTCCTAGACACTATTGTAAGAGCGGAATTTATTATTGCCACGATATTTCTTCAGTTTACGCGTGATGGCAACGGTGCAAAAATATCCGTTGCTCAAAATCTAAATCAAATCGTGGTAAAAATTCCGTATCCTTATAAACGTCTTAAAACTAGTGGTTCGCCCCGAACTATGAACTCGCGACCCCATATAAACTTAATAATAATAATAACCCCCGTGTGGTTCCCAGGAGGTACAGAATTGGACCCACCCCTACAGTCTTTGCTCTTGATTTTTCACTCGTTTTTCAAGATTTGCAGATTTTTCTTCTAGCATTTTTAGTTTGTCGCCAAACATTCTTTGAATGTTTTCTGTAACTTGTTCGCCGCTTTTTCTTATGTCAAGTTTTTGTGCCTCTAGATCATTTTTTTTTTGTAGTTTATCTAGTATTTCTTCCATTTTAAGTTTTGTATAGGACTCTTTTGTAGTTTTGAAGTAAAGCGACCTCTATTGTTGAGCATAAGGACTTTTTGGTTTATAATTTTGAACACTGGATGGCTGTGATATTTTTTTTTGTCACGCCCTCTGTTAGGAAGTAGAATAACAATATATATATATTTTTTTATAGATGGCGCTGTTTTGTATTTTCTAATCTGGTGTACTTTGGACCTTAGCAATTAGCAAAATTTTTAATTATTTTTGGATTTATTGGATTAAAATAGAGTTACGGATTATTTCGCGACCCGTAAAAGTTTATTTTTATTATTTCCACTGAGTTTTACGTCCGATATCCACAATATTGTTTCCAAACAGATTTTTTTTTTAGTTCACTTTTGTTACTTTTTATTACTGCTTTCACTGTTTTACGTTTTTATCACTTTTAAAATCACTTTTAGCACTATTTTAATGTTACTGAGAGGCAGCAGTGGCGCCCTCTCTCATCCCATATAAACTTAACAACCCCATATCTCGGCAACCCCTCGACCGATTTGGCTCATGTTCGAACTTAAAAATTATTTTAATTTAATTTACCTGCCTACCAAATTTCATGACGATCCGACAAAAATTACTCAAGTTATCGTCGAACGAACATTCATACATACAAACATACAAACATACATACATACATACATACAAACGCCGGATTGTTCCAGTAGACTCGGAGAACTTCGCTCGCTTCGCTCGCTCGTTCAATTATTTCCACTGAGTTTTACGTCCGATATCCACAATATTGTTTCCAAACAGATTTTTTTTTAGTTCACTTTTGTTACTTTTTATTACTGCTTTCACTGTTTTACGTTTTTATCACTTTTAAAATCACTTTTAGCACTATTTTAATGTTACTGAGAGGCAGCAGTGGCGCCCTCTCTCATCCCATATAAACTTAACAACCCCATATCTCGGCAACACCTCGACCGATTTGGCTCATGTTCGAACTTAAAAATTCTTTTAATTTAATTTACCTGCCTACCAAATTTCATGACGATCCGACAAAAATTACTCAAGTTATCGTCGAACGAACATTCATACATACAAACATACAAACATACAAACATACAAACATACAAACATACATACATACATACATACAAACGCCGGATTGTTCCAGTAGACTCGGAGAACTTCGCTCGCTTCGCTCGCTCGTTCAATTATTTCCACTGAGTTTTACGTCCGATATCCACAATATTGTTTCCAAACAGATTTTTTTTTTAGTTCACTTTTGTTACTTTTTATTACTGCTTTCACTGTTTTACGTTTTTATCACTTTTAAAATCACTTTTAGCACTATTTTAATGTTACTGAGAGGCAGCAGTGGCGCCCTCTCTCATCCCATATAAACTTAACAACCCCATATCTCGGCAACACCTCGACCGATTTGGCTCATGTTCGAACTTAAAAATTCTTTTAATTTAATTTACCTGCCTACCAAATTTCATGACGATCCGACAAAAATTACTCAAGTTATCGTCGAACGAACATTCATACATACAAACATACAAACATACAAACATACAAACATACAAACATACATACATACATACATACAAACGCCGGATTGTTCCAGTAGACTCGGAGAACTTCGCTCGCTTCGCTCGCTCGTTCAATTACGGCAAAAGTTTAAAAAAGTATAGGTATACACTAGATTTTTTTTTTAATAAAATTAAAATATTCATATTTTTTCAGGCATACCTCCTTAATATCGTGATCACTGCAAAATAGTCTTTATCTCATAGAAAGTATCGACGGCAACAAATGAACACAAAACCTGACAAATATGTCTTCCTGCTTATACCTCCGGGAAACAAAAACCATGAACCTATACATATTACTTACAGTAGTAGTGCGAATAGTAATTCGCATAAAATCAACAACCATAAAAGCACCCTTTCTTTCCGAGGAACGAAACCTCTTTATATGCGCTGAGCCGGGAAGTAAGCTTTGCATCTACAAGGTGTTGATTTGTGAAGTGATACCCGACTCAGGGGTGAGTAATTACTTACACAATAAAAAAAAAATTAAATACAACTGAAAAAAAAAATAAAAAATAAATAAATAAAATAATTCAGTGAAAAATACCCAAAAACATTCAATTGTGGCCTCGCTTGCGGCCGCGCGTTGGGTAGGCCGGGAGTGTCCGCACGTTGCGGTTAATATAGAACAAATTGATTGAGTTAAATTTGTGAGTAAAAAAAAATATAAAAAAAAACTTAACGTTTAGCCCTGAGATAGAAAAAATTGAAAAGAGTATTCTTCTTTCAGTATGCATGAGGCTTTCGGTTTTGCTGTTTATTCGTTATCATGATGCATGTATTGAAATTGACAATTATTTGACAAACCTGTTTCGAACATCTTAGCAAATTATGAAAGACCCTTCAATTTAGCTGAATCTCGCATGGACAAGCGCCGAGCCGATGTCTCAACAAAAAATCCTTTATTTCCCTAAAACACAACTTGTCGAACGCGAGTCGTGACCCACCATCCCCTGTAGATAAAAGCTGACGAAATAAGGAAACAAAACTGCCTCGGCTTCGCTGCAGAGCGATTGGGACCACGGTTTTTCGGACCATGGTCCCAGTTGAAATTCGCTTTTCACATCGCCCATAAAGTAAACCCTAATTTATAAACCGAGTCCACGGAGTGACAGTTGCTACCACAATACAGGTCGTCGATTTCGGTCGCTTATTGGCACTGAAAGTTAGTGAAACTTCACGGCCCTGTCACTTTTGACAGGTGTTGGTATTCTGATGCGCCATTTTACCGTCGTTACTTGGCCGTTACCAATGTTTCGATGGATTCGTTACGACCCATTTGACAGTTGTTTTGTCAAATATGACACTATTTGTATAAACCAAAGACAAAATGCAACCCAAAGTTCGCTGAAAGTTGAGAAACCATTAAATTCGGTATTCTGCTATTTATTTGACGTAAGTTCATTGTTCTCTGACAGATTTTTACGTCGAAATCAGCCATCGAAAAAACATAACCTAATCGGGTGACCAGTTTGCCAGACAGTAGCAAATTTCATTCCGTGGACTCGGTTTTTAAATGAGTGTTTTAGGTACATGAGAGCAGGCTGAGATAGTTTGGGCACGTAAAACGGAAGCAACCTGACTACATCGGAAACGAGGCGCTGCGTCTAACGCTATTAAGGGTGGACGATAGCAACGTGGCGGGAAATTAAAAATTTTTAAACTGAGCTATTTTTGTTCAGCGATTTTTCGTTCGCGGCACTAACACAGTATTTTTTTCATTATTGTTAACAACAGAACAACAATAATAAATTCAGCATGTGTTCTGGTCTACGGCAAGTTTTTTGGGCAGTGCCACTGCTTTGTAGACCAGAACACATAATCGGCTGAATTATTGTTGTTTTGTTGTTTACAATAATGAAAATAATACTATGTGATTACCGCGAACGAAAAATCGCTGAACAAAAATAGCTCAGTTTAGCTACAAAATGTAAAAAAAGTTAAATTTTTGAATTTTTCGCCACGCTGCTTTCTTCGTTAAATTCTAGATTCTCGCGAGGCATCGACTTCGACTGACAGTAGGGAACAATGTGCTTTTTTTTCTGAGTCTGCGCGGACAGTTTGTGAGTGAGTGTGTGTATTTAAAGTATGTGCCAAACAGCACTGCAGCTACAGCAATGACGTTAACCCCCTTGATGGCGGAACGACAAAAATATAAATTTGAGTAACATAACCGAACGTTTTTCGACCACTAAAATGCGCTCTTGCCAGTAAAGGGGTTAATAATTAGCATATTTATTATACGCTATTATCTTGTCATTGACCAACAGTCATCAACAGAGTATAATATTTCGTAGAACGGCTGAAAACTTGGGACCAAATAAATGTGGCCCCAACCAGCGAACGTTGGCCTGATCATATCGCCGATATCGAACGACTGGGCCCAAACTAGCTTCACTTAACTACACTATTCACTGAAGCCTACATCGAAAACTGACCTTTCAGATATCCCAGATAGAGTCGAATTTCGTAAACCCAACGGTGTCTTTATATCAAAGATAAGGCCAAATGGAGAGTTTTAGGTCAAAGGAGAGCTCTGTATTCAGACATGGTACAGTACACTACACCCTCAATATGCCAATATGGCTTTTATCAAAACTATGCTTTAGGTTGAGAGTTGTTTGCGCTCGTGGAGTTTCAAGTAGAGTAGTTGCACCCTTGTCTTAGTGAGCGGGTAAGCAAAATTGCTTATTGAAAGTACTTGGCTTATGTTAATCTGATATAGGATAGAGTTTGCATTCGAGGACAGTTTCGGGATATTTACGTTGACAGGACACTTAAGCTTTTGCATCTACGTTAGTAAGATGATTTCTACAACTTCCAGTGGCACATTCACTCACACTAGATCGGTGAAGTAACCACTTGGACGCTTAAGAGCCTAATCTGATAGCATAAACTGGATATAAAATATACGATATTATGATGTAAGGGTAGTTTTCCAACCATTACTACAACAATAAAAACACCCGCCGCTCCAGTCTGCCGGCCGCTGCAATGCAGCCGAAACGTTGGGATACTAAAGGTAATTAATTTTCCTACCAAACTAACCGCGATTCGACCCGTTTCGAACCAAAATTAACTTACAATATGCCGATCTTTTTAATCGTGTGACAGACGTTCGGCTGTAAAAACCGAAGTTTTTGAGCATCTTCTACACTATCTACACTTCTACACGAATATTATAAAGAGGAAAAGTTTGTAAGTATGTAGGTTTGTAGGGGGTAATCTCCAAAACTACATATCCGATTTTTTTTAAATTCTTTCACTAATGGGAAGCTACGTTATCGCCGAGTGCTATAGGCTTTTTAATTGCGATAACGGGAAAAATACTAAGTATGCGCGGACGAAGTCGCGGGCAACAGCTAGTCAGAAATATAGAGGTGCAAGGAATATAATAGAATAGATGATTATTCGTTTCCACAAATAGGAAGGAAGAGAACTCATAGAAAACATAATAAAAGTCCGCTGCCGGCAAGCAGACAGAAAAAAAGGCTTAACTTCATTTTACGTAGTAAGGTGGAAAATATCGGGAAACCACGAATCTGTCTTGCTACTTGTATGGAAATGGTGTTGCTGAGCTGCCCTTCGGTACGTAACGAAAATTATGGGCGTTGAACCTGACGCCGCCAGGCTCAAATGGAACTGGGCTGAAAAAGTCAGGTGGGCAAAGATCCCTATATACATGACGGGCAACGGTGGCATGGCAGGCCTAGGCAACGGTGGTGAGATGGTCGGAATAAGTTCTTGCCCAAATGGCCAGTGGTGGCCCAATTCGAAGATACAAGATGGGAGGCCTTTGCCCAGCAGTGGGGCATGAAAATCCAGACCAATTAAAAAAATATATTTGGGGGGCTGCAAGAAAACGGCCTGTTTTTACAAGTATGATCCTATTAAAAACGACTGCCTTATTTTAAGGGCCTGGATGCAAAATTTCCTCTTAAAGCTTGACTGCTGTGATACGGCCTAATGAATTAGCTAAGTGCCTGTTGTTTGCTACCGAACACTGGGCCATATTTTCCAATTAGCCAGCTAACTGGCTTGTGCGACTGGCGGAAGACTTATTTGCTGGCTTCTTCTACTGAGGAGAGAGTGACAGAAGATTCTCCACTCTTTAATTTTAAGGATTCGCGATTTTCATACATGAATTTCTTCGAATGCTCGTGACCACGTCCACGCAACGCAACCGAAACCGAATAGTATGGGTGATTCATTTACATACAAAAAACCCGGGATTCGACCCGTTGCGAATCAAATTATTCGCTATTATATAGATATAATAAGATGATGATACAAACATAATTATTGCCTCCACCATACAAGCTATCATCTGATATGTTTTAAATAGTCGCGCTGGTAGTCGTAAATGTCGTCGTCGCTTTATAGCGACGGTTCTGACAACTCGTCTAAATTAAAATGCATTTAATACAAGGTGTTACAAAAGATCCTTACTCTTTTTACAGGGTAATAGCACCCGGTTATAGGGATCACATCCAATATTTTTTTTTTCTCTGTGACGTTGATTTTTAAATTAAATAAATGTGAACGCCATGGCGGCAGAAAAGTATTTTTTAAATATTGTTTCCATTGACTTTCACAATGTTTTAACAACTCAAAGCTGTTCAAATGCACTTATACATACATACATATTTTTAAATTGAGTGAATACAAAAAACAAAAAAGTTTTTTTTTCAATTTTGAGGTTATAAATTAAAAATCGTTTTTTTCAACTTTTTTTTACAGAATTGACATCTTGTTGACCTGTAGGTTACACCCTGTAAAAAGAGTTAGGATGTTTTGTAACACGTTGTATATTCCTACATAGACCCACTGTATCCTAGAAGGTCGAGAATGCATCGATCAATATCTTCACTCTTCTCCGAAGTTAACTCGTACATACGAGTAGGTAGTTACATCGACGGAGGAAAGAGTTCTGTGTTAGTGCAGGAATGCTATGTAATTTTGCACTCCGGCCAGATTGCTTAGTGGGCCAGTTGCAAGATTCATAAGTTTTCGCACAATGTGTTCACAGACTATCTAAATAAAGCCAGTAGAAATACCCCAAAAATATACAAAGAAAGCCCCTGGCACTAAGAGAGTCTTTGCAAAAATAAAGAAATTATCAATAAATTCAAAATGCATTTTTTCTCATTTCGTAGCATTTTAGGTCAAAAAACGTATACAGCTACAAAGTCAAAAGAAATCAGCTATTTCGAATGGTTTTACTTACTGACCCGGCATCTATTTTAATATTTTACAATTTTAAATTAAAGACTTACGCTATCCACGTCACAATATCAAAAGCACTAAAAAAAAACTAAGGCCTTTCCATCTACATAGTGAGATGATTTATACAGCGTCCAGTGGCACCTTCACTCGGACTAGATGGGTGAAGAGACCACTACAAAATCAGCTATTGCACAATATTAGGAAAATGAAGTGAACTGAAAAGTGAACCTACAATGGCGACATTACTTCTCCAGAAATCTCTTCAAGCCGACCCTTGGCAAGATAGCACATGATAGCGGGAGAGAAAATAGTGCACCATAAATAAAATATTATATAGGTACCTTTCTACTGCAGAAAGCGCCAAAGGCGTTCAACACAAAAATACCAAGAAATAAAATATCTCTTTTGCGACCGAGCTGTAGTAGGTAAACCGAGTAGTTTTCCGAATACGAATCCCTGGGAAGCCCGTTGGCAGTGAACTCGGTTTTCCCTACACCGGTCTGAACGAGTTTGAACCAGTTTGGACCAGTTCGCGGCAGTTATAATTCAGTTCTAAGCAGGCACTCGGTAACTAATGCAAGGCTTAAGCTTGGCGTCTGAGACAGCTTGTGATAAAGTCGCGAGCTAAGCTCGGATTTATTTGACGTTCGATCGTAGGTTCCTATCTTTTGAATAGTTACTTATAATTATATTTATAGTCTATTTTGCCCTCTAATAATGAAAGAAGGCCTGTACCCAGCTATTGGTTTGTTTATAGAATCTTACTAACTTATTTATTGGGATGATTTAATAATCATAGGAACAGCGAACGGAAATGTTGGTTAAAATTACCTTAGTTATCCCGATGTTTCAGCATCAGTCAGGCAACACCTTTCATAGTTCAAGACTATTGAAGGCTGTTGTTCTTAAATGTAATAATAATAAAGGCATCTACGTAATGAAATGATTTATACAGCATCCAGTGGTACCTTCACTCACACTAGATGTGTGACGCTGCAGTGCCTGGGACATTGTTTTAGATGGAGTAGGCTTGCCCAGCACCTATACCATCCTGACAGCTTAGTCGGCCTAGCCCACAGGAAAGATAAGTCAATAAATACCTAAGGAGCCAACTAAGCCGCGGGTTTCCACACGATGTTTTTTTTTTTTGTTGAGTACAGTCAAGTGGTGGTCTAGTGGTAGAATATTGGACTCGGAAGCGAGAGACCTAGGTTCGATTCCCGGTGCTGGCATGTACCTACGGAAGTGATAACAGTTTTATTGTAAAAAATAATGCTGTTTTTCTTGTCAAAAAACTGGATTTTTTTATTCATCAACAACTATAAAGAAAACTTCAACATGCGCGCGCTATAAAGGAAAAATTACAAGGAAAAGAAAATTCTACATACCCACAATCCCCTTATGTATGTACCCCATACCTAACATCTGACGAAAATTCAACATAATGATGCCGAAATTTTGCTACGCCGTCTTGGCCAAGAGTTTCGCCTTTTTGTGACTGGAAAATTCGGCCAAAATATTATATTTTTACTGAAATTGGCTGAAACTGAGACGCTCGGATCATTGGAACAAATACAACAGCTCAGGATAAAACGCAGTGACGGCAGATAAATGTGCGTCCACAAAGAGACTACAAAAGGCACTGAGCTCGACGATTTACCTTTGTCGTTGCAACATTGTCGGGCCCCTTACTGCTGAAATTGTGTTTCGATTCCTCGCTCTCTCCCGATATTACTGTGCAGTCTGATACTGTGAAGACCGGATTCAGTGAAGCAACAACAACTTAGCATCTGGAGTATAGACAGGAAAGACAAGTCAGTAAGTGCAATTTCTACGAAACAACACCACGCCACGAGCCACGCGACACAACGGCTGCACACAACGCTAATCTGTGACGGCCATAGATTAATTCTCTTAACATCTCCTTGCAAAAGCCCACGTAGCCTGTAATTTGTGTAATAACTTCTCATTAAACTTATTTTATACAGTCCACAACCTCTTCTATTACCTATCCCTGACCTGTACTTACATGTGGAGCCAACTATACCGCGGGTTTCCTCACGATGTTTTCCTTCACAGAGCGTGGACAGATGGACCAGTAGCCATAGTAATAGGGTCGCGTTGGGTCTAGCC
This sequence comes from Zelleria hepariella, assembly GCA_949319315.1. Classification (NCBI taxonomy): domain Eukaryota; kingdom Metazoa; phylum Arthropoda; class Insecta; order Lepidoptera; family Yponomeutidae; genus Zelleria; species Zelleria hepariella. The sequence continues at coordinate 13,664,551 of OX439390.1, forward strand.
CCCTAAAGACCAGCATTTTTTGCCCCCACCTCCAATTACGTTCCCTTTATTGGCAGACTGCACCATGTGAAGACCAGGTTGGCATTCGACCTCGCATGTTCAAGTTGGCAACTTTTACCGTAATTAAAGCCAAATAGCTGAGGAACTAACGAAAACAAGAGAAACTCAATTACTGGCCCAGTGAAAAGAGTTCATGAACTATAGACGTGGGCGGTGTTGAGGCTAGGAAACGAGCTGAAAATAACTTAAGACCAAAAATGTAAATGAAAATCAATATCATGTGCTTATTTTTTTACTTAAACTTTTGTAATAACTAAGCAGTGCACAATGCACAATTTTTAAATCAATAAAAGTAAGGGAAATAAAAAGAAATTGGATTGCTTTGCTTATTAGTTTATTGTATTGCTCAAAATCATAAACTTCGAAAGTGTCAGTCCGTCCGGCCAAATCAATTAAACATTTCGGGCGCGCAAGCATTTAGGTAATAGTTTTCCATGGCTACTACAGTATACACATTTACAGTGGTAGCCAAAAACGATTTTGTTTACGATTTTTCGGCGCCGATCTCATTTCTTATCTGTATTGTATCATTACTGTGTTATTGACGAGCCGACGACGATGGCCTACGCCGCGCCGTAGCAGTGCTACGCCGTAGTAGTGCTACGCTTATTTTAATCTGACGCTACGGATACGTTTCTGGGGGTCTACCGGCTAAGACGAAGCCGATTACCATTGGCGAAAATCGAAGTTCGATTTTTGAGAAATGTACTGCCACCCAGTTCATTTTACTGCCACCCCTGGGGGTCTACCGGCTAAGACAAAGCCGATTACCATTGGCGTCAATCGAAGTTCGATTTATGAAAAATGAACTGGGTGGTAGTACATTTTTCAAAAATCGAACTTCGTTTTCGCCAATGGTAATCGGCTTCGTCTTAGCCGGTAGATTCGTGTCACAATAGAAAGAGCATTTTAGTTACTACTTTTTTTTTTATTACGTCTCAAGAAGCGCCTATCTCGTGGCCCAACTGGTCGTCTTTCACATGGCAAGAGTTCGCGCAGAGACAATTCGCCGAGTGACAATACAATGCTCAGCGGGCGGTTTTGTTCGGTCCAACTTTTCCTATTGTACTGTGTGTACTTATTGTGCCCGTCTGTCGCGGTCACAGTGGCTCAAACGCTAGTTCACTGACAGGAGTGAATGCTTGCTTAGATGAATGGATAGATACTTAGATTTTAAAATATCCAGTGGCACCTTCACTCACACTAGAAGTATAGTAAAGTGGCCACTCCGACATTGCAGTACCTAGTAAGTAAAAAGTAAGATGTAGCCTGTACAATTGTACATGTCCCACTAGCTGGGCAAAGGCCTTCTCTCAGAGAGAGAGTTCGAGCTTAATCACCACGCGTGCTAAATGCGGGTTGGCGATTTTTGCTTTGAGGGTATAATGTCTCATACGCTCAGGTTTCCTTACGATGTTTTCCTTCACCGTCAGCGAGTGGTATTGCTACTACAAATTCACAAATGTACGTAACTTTGAAATTAAACAAAGTCATAGATAAATGCCCGCACCAGGAATCGAACCTAGGACCTTTCGTTTCAGAGTCCACTGTTCTACCCACTAGACCACCACCGCAGCTAGGACATTGTTTAAATAGAGTAGGCTTGCCCAGCGCCTATACCAAATAAATGATGACATTTCCATTTTTAGAAAGCAACAACTGTTTGAGTTCGACATAAATATAAATTTAATTTAAAACAGTATACGTGCTACACTCATTGGCTGTACAAATATCATTCAATGGCTTGCAAATATTGTTACTTTAAGGTTGAGAGTATTAGGCAATACGATAATGCGGACTTAAAAAAATATTGTGGCGAACATTAAAATATTATACAAATACATGCGATAAAAAAGTGTAAGATCAGATACTGCACAAAAACACATGTTTGTATCGATTATTTTTTATTTTTTTCAAGTATTCAATCTTTTAAGTCCCTATTGTAGTTTCATAGCTAAAACCGAATAGACCAGTGACATTTGACATAGGTCGGGGTTTTAGTTACACCCTGTGGTTCGCACAGGGTGTGGCTTACAGTTACTTTAGGTTAAGCCCGATGTTTGTAAATTTTAATTACGTATAAGCTTATACATATTGTACACTGGTAACCGCGGGTAAAATAATGTAAGTGAAGCATCAACATATTTCTCTATTTATCTATCAATAGCCCATAATAACCAAAAAAATTTATCACCAAAAATAACCTATTAACTAAACCTAATAAGACATTTATGAATGAGGGCTACTGGTGGGCATAGGCATCTTCTGTATCCTTGGTCCCTTGCTAGTCATGTCTTTGAATTGCTCGATGTCTAGTGCTGATGGGTTGATGACTTCAAAATATAATTAAGAACAATAAAATGTTTCTATTTTCTCTCAAAATCTATTCTTCACCTTTGCAGGTGGTTTGGAATGATTAGCGAATGATAGAAGAATGTTAAACTTAAATAAAAACAGACTAAAAAAACTGAAATAAAACAAGATAAGACCTATTCATGCTTTTTTGCTGCAAAAGGTGCCACTTCATACACGTTTTGAGGATGTAATGTTACCAGCTACTACACACCATAATGATGGGCAAAATAGAGGGAAAAAGAAGGCCAGGAAGAAGTAAAATAACATGGATGCGTGTGTCCGGGATGAATCAAGGAATGGACCGGCACCAAAACCGTGGAACAATTTATTCACGACAGCCATGAACAGAGAGCGGTGCAGGGAGCTGACTGCCAACCTCCAGTGATGATGGAGAGGCACTTTAAGAACAATGTGTTTTTTTGGCACATTGGATCGAATTAAATAAAAAAACATATGTGGAGAGAATACCTTTATTTAGTAGACCAATAATAAATTAGCCGTATTTTATAACATTGAAACACCTAATCCAACTCTGGAGTTTGCACTCCTTATGTCAACAATTTAGCTAAGAATTTTACTTGAAGTTTATCGAGATGAGGTCTAGCAAGTGAAATTGAATTTTGTAGCCAAACTAAAATGTGCTAAAAATAAACTTGCCCAATAATAATAATGAACGTATTTTTCCAGTATTCATCTCGATAAACTTCAAGTAAAATTCTTAGCTAAATTGTTGACATAAGGAGTGCAAACCTTTGCAAAATAAGTTTATCTAAATAAACACAAACAGCTTAAACTCAAATCAAAATTGTAAAACAAAAGTGTCCTTAGGTATTTATTTGGTTCGTGATTTTATCTAAATGTTTAATGATTAATAGTGTAAATAAAAATTTCAAATTGAAGGTGAGGATATCACGGCTTTTAAAATATTATAAGATTCACAAAAATCGATACAATCATTATAAATTAATTTTTGCTTTTGCTCGCGACTTCGTCCGCGTGGACTACAGAAAAATGATACGTGTTTTAGTTTGCTCCTTAGTATAAAAGCGTGATAATATGTAGCTTATGTGTTATTCTGGTATCTAAGCTGTCTCCATTCCAAATTTCAGCCAAATCCGCCCAGCCGTTTCAGCGTGAAAGAGTAACAAACACACTCACTCACAAAATTTTGCATTTATAATATAAGTGGGATATGTAGTTAAAAACTAAGTGAGAACCTCCTTCGTTATAAAAAAATGCCCTTTAAAATTTTGTTCATAAAGAACCAGCTAACTAACCAGTCGCCAACCTCCAGATAACATTTCGCCACAGTCAACGACTAAAGTTTACCCAAAGTGTAATTAAAATATTCACTTGACTGGAAAAGTCTTATTTAAAGCCTTAGTTACACATATCAGAAAGGGTTTGTTAGATCTTTGGGCTAGATTCTGAATAACGTTACACTGTATTAAATAAGTTTCTGACGTTAATAATGCTGGAGCTGGATATCTCAAAGACGTCTTTTTGACTTAATTGAACGGACTTCAATGCCTGCTGAACTTCTGAACTGCCAACGATGGCTAGAAACTTCGAGATAAATAACTTTACGCCCACGGCAAAGGAGCAAGCAAAGGCACCAAATGATTAAATTGATCCCTAATGAAAGGGCGTATGTTGTGTTTTGTATGTACATAATAGTCAGCTTTTGATACAAATTACAATAATAACTACAGACAGGTCACAGAAAGGGCAGACTGTAATTATTTTAGGGTTCATGTACAAATACTTGCATTGAATTATAAACGTTTGCTTGTTTTGACGGTAGTCTGTCCGCCCGTCCTACTTAAAACAGTAAATAGGTAGCTGCTTAAAAAATTACATCTATGTCACATAAAATAAAGAAAATAAAACAAGTAACATTTTTTTATCATAATATATCTTTTTTTAACTGATTGTTTTTGTCGCCGCATTGTGGTTTACAAAACGTCCGTGCGAAGCGTCGCCAACTTGTAAGATGTAAGAATATAATACGGTCATTCCTGAGAAAAGCGTTCTTCGCTGAGATCGGTGGCTTTTATTTTTTTTTCAAGATAGGTGAAAACTAAAAATACACCGTAAAAGATGACTTAAAAACTAGTCAATATGTCGATGAGGCACACCTGTAGGCTTTATAGATTAATGAAAAAAAAATCTTCTTTTTTGACAAGCCACCGATCTCAGCAAAAAGGCCACCGATCTCAGATAGTGTCTAAAATTATTATAAACAGTAATTACAGTGAATAATAAACGTTTTTTTCTAAATTTAAACGTCACTGACACAGATAAAAGGGGGCTAAATTAAGCAAAACATTTCTATTAAACATCATAAAAATTATCAAAAAAATCATAACTTTATTTTCATAAAATCATTGTAAAAGATCAATTCCTAAGCTAAACATGCAAAATTATAGTCAACAAGCCTTCGCATCTATTTATACAGCGTCCAGTGGCACCTTCACTTACACTAGATGGGTGAAGAGACCAGTCGGCGCTGCAGTATCTGGGACATTGTTTTAGATGGAGTAGGCTTGCCCAGCACCTATACCATCCTGACAGCTTGGTCGGCCTAGCCCACAAGAGAAGTCATTACGTGTGGAGCCAACTAAGTTGCGGGTTTCATCACGATGTTTTTCCTCACATTAGGGAGGGGTTTAGCTACTTCAAATTTACAAATTTATGTAACTTTGAAAAGAAACAAAGTCATGTTACATGCCTGCGCTGGGAATCGAACCTGGTTCTCTCGCATCGGCGACCAATGCTCTATTATATGTGTGACTGTAATAATTATACACTAAAATTGTCTGTCCATACGGAATTTGCTTTTTATTTGCGAGAAATTACATTTCCTTGCAAAAAACAGTACCTTAATAGCTTAAATGAAGTCTAAACTTTAGTCCATAGAAACAAACTGAAACATTTTGAATTAGTAATAGCATCTCGTTCGGTGTGGTATCTAAAGAATCTGTGAAATTGATACAATATGTTGAAAACTTCTTTGAGATCCTTGGCTAATAACTGAGATCGGTGGCTTAAATCCACCGATCTCAGTGCCACCGATCTCAGAAATAACTAAAATGTAGCTATTTCTCTTAAACTATAGAAGCAATCGTATTTATTTTTACGACAATACCTACTCAGGGATATACGCATTCATGTACTTAGGACAGTTTTACTATTCTAGCAAAACGTGCCACCACTTTCAGCTACCTTACCGAACCAAAGTTTAAAAAAAGTCAAGAACTTACGTAAAAGTTTAGGCATGAAAGATAGCGACACATACGAACCATAATAGTTGACAAGGACCATTTGACGATATTTTGCACCAGTAACTAGAAACTTGCCGCGTATTTAAGCTTGTATAAAAACATACTTTCGTTGCACGATTTAAACTTTGCTCGACGCGGGACATTTCTAGGAATGTCTACAGACACAAGAGTTTTCATTCTAATAGAATGCTGGATATACGATTGGATAGAGGCACTCATTGGGCATTTAGAAAGGTATAAATTAGCATAGTAGTGGGCACATGAGTAAAACCACAAACAAAAACATACCAGGCCCACACGCGTGTGACATGCAAAATACTCGCAAAATCACCCATTTTTTGACCTTCAAAGGGATATTTAGGCCATTTCCTCTATAAAATATTGTTTTTATTTGATATGCCTCAATGGACCGTTAGTTAAGTAGACGATTAAGTGCTAATTTTGTACTGTGTGATGTATAGTTTGGTAGATACTAGGGTGTGACCAAAAAAATCGACCTCTCAAAGAATGACCCAATAATTGAACGAGCGAGCGAAGCGAGCGAAGTTCTCCGAGTCTACTGGAACAATCCGGCGTTTGTATGTATGTATGTATGTATGTATGTATGTATGTATGTATGTATGTTTGTATGTTTGTATGTTTGTATGTATGAATGTTCGTTCGACGATAACTTGAGTAATTTTTGTCGGATCGTCATGAAATTTGGTAGGCAGGTAAATGAAATTAAAAGAATTTTTAAGTTCGAACATGAGCCAAATCGGTCGAGGGGTTGCCGAGATATGGGGTTGTTAAGTTTATATGGGATGAGAGAGGGCGCCACTGCTGCCTCTCAGTAACAATAAAATAGTGCTAAACAGTGATTTTAAAAGTGATAAAAACGTTAATCTAATCAGTAAACAGTGAAAGCAGTGATAAAAACTAACAAAAGTGAACTATAAATACAAATTCTGTTTGGAAACAATATTGTGGATATCGGACGTAAAACTCAGTGGAAACAATAAAAATAAACTTTTACGGGTCGCGAAATAATCCGTAACAAGAACTCTATTTTAATCCAATAAATCCAAAAATTTTGCTAATTGCTAAGGTCCAAAGTACACCAGATTAGAAACTACAAAACAGCGCCATCTATTTTAAAAAAAAAAGTTATACTACTTCCTAACAGAGGGCGTGACAAAACATTTTTTATCAGAGCCATCTAGTGTTCAAAATTATAAACCAAAAAGTCCTTATGCTCAACAATAGAGGTCATTTTACTTCAAAACTACAAGAGAGTCCTACACAAAACTTAAAACGGAAGAAATACTAGATAAACTACAAAAAATCCAAAATGATCTAGAGGCACAAAAACTTGAAATAAGAAAAAGCGGCGAACAAGTTACAGAAAACATTCGAAGAATGTTTGGCGAAAAACTAAAAATGCTAGAAGAAAAATCTGAAAATCTTGAAAAACGAATGGAAAATCAAGAGCAAAGACTGTAGGGGTTGGTCCAATTACCACACGGGGGTTATTGAACGAGCGAGCGAAGCGAGCGAAGTTCTCCGAGTCTACTGGAACAATCCGGCGTTTGTATGTATGTATGTATGTATGTATGTATGTATGTATGTATGTTTGTATGTTTGTATGTTTGTATGTATGAATGTTCGTTCGACGATAACTTGAGTAATTTTTGTCGGATCGTCATGAAATTTGGTAGGCAGGTAAATGAAATTAAAAGAATTTTTAAGTTCGAACATGAGCCAAATCGGTCGAGGGGTTGCCGAGATATGGGGTTGTTAAGTTTATATGGAATGAGAGAGGGCGCCACTGCTGCCTCTCAGTAACATTAAAATAGTGCTAAAAAGTGATTTTAAAAGTGATAAAAATGTAAATCTAATCAGTAAACAGTGAAAGCAGTGATAAAAACTAACAAAAGTGAACTATAAATACAAATTCTGTTTGGAAACAATATTGTGGATATCGGACGTAAAACTCAGTGGAAACAATAAAAATAAACTTTTACGGGTCGCGAAAAATAAATCCGTAACAAGAACTCTATTTTAATCCAATAAATCCAAAAATAACCAAATATTTTGCTCATTGCTAAGGTCCAAAGTACACCAGATTAGAAAATACAAAACAGCGCCATCTATTAAAAATAAATATATATTGTTATTCTACTTCCTAACAGAGGGCGTGACAATTTTTTAAATCAGAGCTATCTAGTGTTCAAAATTATAAACCAAAAAGTCCTTATGCTCAACAATAGAGGTCGCTTTACTTCAAAACTACAAGAGAGTCCCATACAAAACTTAAAATGGAAGAAATACTAGATAAACTACAAAAAATCCAAAATGATCTAGAGGCACAAAAACTTGAAATAAGAAAAAGCGGCGAACAAGTTACACAAAACATTCAAAGAATGTTTGGCGAAAAACTAAAAATGCTAGAAGAAAAATCTGAAAATCTTGAAAAACGAGTGGAAAATCAAGAGCAAAGACTGTACTCTTATCTAGAAAAAAATGCTAGACAGAAAAAAATGGTTTTCTTTATCGTCGAGAAACGTGAAAAATCGTAGTTTGAGTTGGAAATGATAATTGCAAACTTTGTAAAGGATTTTATGAATATTGAACTGGACCTGAAGGATATAGAAGCACTATAAGAAAGATAGGAAAGAAATCGGAGAAACCTCATCCGATCGTGGTGACTTTCACAACACTTCATAACACGGGGGTTATTATTATTGAACGAGCGAGCGAAGCGAGCGAAGTTCTCCGAGTCTACTGGAACAATCCGGCGTTTGTATGTATGTATGTATGTATGTTTGTATGTTTGTATGTTTGTATGTTTGTATGTTTGTATGTTTGTATGTTTGTATGTATGAATGTTCGTTCGACGATAACTTGAGTAAATTTGGTCGGATCGTTATGAAATTTGGTAGGCGGGTAAATGAAATTAAAAGAATTTTTAAGTTCGAACATGAGCCAAATCGGTCGAGGGGTTGCCGAGATATCGGGTTGTTAAGTTTATATGGGGTCGCGAGTTCACAGTTCGGGGCGAACCACTAGTATATATAAAGTTTGACGATGGTAGAAAATAGCGTAGTTTCGTCCAAGTTTAAAATTATTACATGTGTGTCAACATTAGTTCCAAAAATATTATCAATGCAAAATATGCAATTGCTGCAAAGTCTCAACGCGAGGCTTAACTATTTTTAGGACCTAGTTTTTAGTAAAAAACGCATCCAAAAAGATGATATGATTTTTTTTTCATTGGTGGCGTTAGTTGTGCGTCCTTAACATAGTCAGGTCAAAATTGCAAAAAATTTAAAATAGTGAATTTTAAATTTCACAATGCAAGGCAAAGGCCAGGGTGGTCAGAGGTGGCCCTGAGGTGGTAAGGTGGTGAGAGGGGGGTGGGGGGGGGGCTTTTGCCCTGCCTAGAACAAAATATCCTTACAAAAAAATATCCATCTCTGCCGCGACCCAGGTGCAGGTGCTTATAAAACAAAAATAGCGCTTCTGTTCAGTTATAATTGGCAAGCTGTGGTTGTAAGAACGTTTGTGTGGAGCTACACAGACGCGTATAATAGAGCCTGCCGATGGTAAGAAATAGCAATGTTTCGTACAAGACAATAGGCTCGAGATCGTCGATACGGCACAACCTTCGGCAGATCCAATATCTCTCGATATTAGTTACGGCTTTATCGGATTTCGACTATTGTGTTCGGGAGATTCGGCTGAAGAGATTTTGTATAGACGGACTAAGGCTTCTGTTTATTGCTACAGTTCGTACTAGTTTAGCTGGAAAATATCCACCTACATAGCAGTTGAAGCATTGTGTTTGCACTTTGAATACTTTTTCTCAGAAATTCTGTTTCAAATCGATAGATAGATAGATAGGAACACGTTATTGTACCTACACCAAAAAATAATAATTTACAAGAATTGTATTAACCTGAAAGTAAATAACGGCGGTCTTAATGCATTGTTTTTACAGCGGTCTTTGCAGTTGTTTCTTTCATCAGCCTGTTAACACCCACTGCTGAGTAAACGCCTCTTCATGCTCACGCCACCTCTCACGATCCTGTGCCAGGATTCTGTGTGCTATTTATTTACTAGTTACTAATTAGCTAATTAAACTAGGATCATAACTTTATCCTTATACGTAACGGAAAACACAAATTAATAATTATGGTGTCCGACCGGCTGGTTTACTATTTACAGTTAATTCCATGTTGATTTTGCAATGTTAACAGTAGCAATAGTTCGTGCAAAGCATTAAATTAATAAGCGTAATCCTGATTTAAATTTACATGCTCAAATGAAACTTCATCATTCATTCAGCCTATTTATGTGGATAGATAACTGTTTATAACACACGGTGCGTTCGCCAGTTTTACTTGAACTTGGCTGGACACGCTACGGCGTGTCTAGATTTTAAGTACACCAAAAAATATTACACTAATTTGCATGCATATAATTGGCGGTGTTATCGCTAAAGGCGATTTTTTGTTCCAGACAACCTTTATCGTATCGAACTTTGTATAACACTACCTAAGCTAAGCATTTTGCGCAAAAAAACTGATCTTAAGATCCGTTAGCTGGGACAAAACGCACCGTAAGGAAACCTGTCCTATCCGTTAGGTAGCAAACAATGTAGAGATGAGCTCCTTAGCTAGAAGCTAGCTGAAGCTGCAATGGAAAAGCGATTAAAAATCCCCTTAAAAGCGGTATGTAGGAACTGATGATGATGTGGCTTACTCATATGTAAAAAAACTATATATTCATAATAACTTACAATTCGTCTACAAAAGGTTGGTGTAGTAATAATGAAACTAGAGTTTTATCGGATTTTACACTCAAGATTTTTTTTATGCCTAAGAAAACATTTGGTATAATTATTTCAATCGCAGTAAACCACAGTTTAATCTATGGTCTGACTATAAATTGTGATTACCTATTATCTGCCTAACTCGTTGTCTAGTAACCTTTGCTACACTCGCTCCAAACCGATTGTAAAATTACAAAATTCGCTCCGACTTTTCAGAACTTTAAATCCAGCAATATTAAAATTTGGTTACCAAAATGTAGTTTGACGAAGTAAACTAGGCTGTCCGTGGCCTTTGCCTCGCCCGCCGCGCGCAGGCTAATAAAAAAATAAAACTGTCACTTTGTGGCGCCAAAAACGCGCTCAACGTTGAAATGCAGCAACGGATTTCAGCTCAAACCGCATGTGACATGACGTTATAAATTATTCATTTGTTAAGAAAAAACTGCAGCTGGGAATTCTGAAAAATTACGGGACCTATTGTGCATTTTGTGGAAATTTTACGGTCTTTCTTCTGTAATGAGCCGTTTTCAGCTCAAATTCACGAAGCATTTCATATATGACGCCTACAGGCGTGGCCATAGAAGAACCGGAATACGGCTGCCAAATTTCGCTTAGCACAGATTAATTTTTACAGCCGTATTCCGGTCCTTCTATGGTCACGCCTGTAGGCGCCATCTACTCTTATGAAATGCTTTGTGAATTTGTGCTGAAAACGGCTCATTGAACGACCGAGCGAAGCGAGCGAAGTTCTCCGAGTCTACTGGAACAATCCGGCGTTTGTATGTTTGTATGTATGTTAGTCAAGTCCTGTCCCGAGCAAATTTTTGAACTTAATACCCCTACTTAAATGTTTAAAACATGAACACTTTGGCATAGCAGTAATTTTTAGAATCTTAATAATCTTTAGTTAAACATAATTACATGTTTCATTACTAGTGAGTAAAACCGTGATTTAATTGAAAAAACATAAGACTCTAAGGGTGGTATTCTAGAACGCTACTTAAACTCAGTTCAAATAGAGTTCAGACTGTCGATAAAGCAGTGCATGTTTTGATATGAAGGGAGGGATATTCAAATCAAAACACGCACTGTTTTATCGACAGTCGACTCTACTAAACTCTACTTAAACTGAGTTTAAACAGAGTTCAAGGAGGTTTCTAGTTTGAACTGAGTTTAAACAGAGTTTAAGTAGCGTTCTAGTTTGAACTGAGTTTAAGTAGCGTTCTAGAATACCACCCTAGCGTGTTATCATGACCTCAAAACCCTTTTCCACTTTTTCTAACTTAAACATGCGTTTCCAGGGCCATTGTAAAGACTTGTTTCTGACATATTTGCTTACATAGGACTGATGGAGTGCGGTGACAATATTGTTTCAAAATTATTGTTTGCCTAGGCCTAGGGACCCAATTGTCTCACTTTAACATCAATCATTATACCTTTTAAAAAGGTATCGTGATTGCCATCTTGACCGAGACCTCAGTATGAAAGAAATGTCTGAGTGTTACACCTTAATAGTATAATTGACAACAAAACGATAGCCCATTCGTTTTACAACTTAAACTTTCGTAAATACATTTTTATATCGATTTAACGGATACTTACTTAGTTTAGCCCATTCGTTTTGTTGGCAATAATGGTCAAAACTCAATCGTCATAGATATTGTACATTGCAATCGTAAATTTGCAAACAATACCTTTTAAGGCTCCCCTGTGGTAACGACCGATAAAGCGGTTTTGACGGTCGCATGCGTTATTGCGATATCTGTTATCAGTACATTTTGTATTAGGAAGGTCCTACTCCCATTGCGGCGTTCCCATCGCAGCTCCATGGCCATCTTAAGGGTGGACGATAGCAAGGTGGCGGGAAATTCAAAATTTTCACAGATTTTTACATTTTGTAGCTAAACTGAACTATTTTTGTTCAGCGATTTTTCGTTCGCGAGAATAAAACCGTATTCTTTTCATTATTGTAAACAACAGAACAACAATAATTCAGCCGATTATGTGTTCTGGTCTACGAAGCAGTGGTACTGCCCAAAAAACTTGTCGTAGACCAGAACACATAATCGGCTGAATTATTGTTGTTCTGTTGTTTACAATAAGGAAAAGAATACTATTTTATTGCCGCGAACGAAAAATCGCTGAACAAAAATAGCTCAGTTTAGCTACAAAATGTAAAAAACTGTGAAAATTTTGAATTTCCCGCCACACTACTATCTTCCAGCCTTAATTCAAAATGTACTGAAAACAGATATCGCAATAACGCATCGACTGATAAAAACGCGTCTGTGTGGGAGCCTTTAAAGGTCGGACGAAATCATTGTGGGGATGGAGGATCCATGGACGCGAATGGCGAGAGACCGTGAGAGGATAAAATGATCTATACCTACCGAGCAGTGGGCAGACCATGGAAGATGATGGTGATGATGATGATCATTTAAAAAACTTGTCGCAATGACTGTCAAAATCCCGTTAAATAATACCTTGTTGTGTCAAATACTCGAACTCACTCTCTCTCTGAGAGAAGGCCTTTGCCCAGCTAGTTAGACATGGTGCTACATCTTATCTTATCTTTGTGACAAATACATGACGTGGTCTGATGTTTGTCATCTTCTGTCAAATGTCAAATTGAAGAGTTTGTGATGGAAGTGATGTGAAATATAAGGAGCCCCTTGTGGCTAGAGATTCTTCTTAATAAACTACTAAATTAAAAATGTAAGACACCCCCGACATTTTAGCTTCAAATAAGCATATCTCATAAACGGCTGAATCGATTTTGATAAAACATAATTATCTAAGAACACTCGCTAGAAAACCTGCTTTCAAATAAAAAAAACTGCATCCAAATAAGAGCTATGATGCCACAGACAGATACACAATCACAAACACTCCCTTAGACGACACACACATAGAGGTCAAACTTACAACATCCCTCTTTTTTGGTCGGGGGTTAAAAATGAAGGATAATGAGAGTAAGGATCGATTCTCTATGCAAGTCTGTTTTTTTTTTTTTCGAATAACTCTTCGCCGTTGACGATTCCCCGAATTACTGACAACTGAGGGATCGTTTCGCTGAAAACCCGTTTGACTGACGGACAGATCCACTTCACTGGTGATTTCAACGCTTCGTTTGAAGAGTGAATTCGATTTTGGATCAAATTCAAAACCGTTGGCGACGGGAGTGTCAAAATGTCGCTTGTAAACAAATTAGTTAACAAAAGATATTTATTTTGTGAAAGTATACAAAATGAAATTTTTAATCTGTGATTTCTTAGCCGACGTGACTACTTACAAGATAATTTTATCAAATCTATAAGTTTCAAACCATAATTTACAACTATTCAATCTCAGGGGGTTAATTCTCAGGTATGTCACATTCGAGATCCTACGAAGAAAACCTTAGGAACAAGTCACATTAGAGATTGCCGAGAATTTGCCCCCAGGTAAGTAATGAGAATTTTACTCATTTCTCTATTCGTAGGTCTAATCCGGCAAGTAATTTTACCTTGGGCGAAGATCTTGATCTACTTCGGCGAGGACCAAAGTAATTTTTATTTTTTAGCAAGCAAAATACTCCGCCGGTATCTCAAGTGTTTTTCAAAGATTTATTTCAAAATTTGTGAGAAAGTTAGGCATGGCGTTAATACGAAAACATTAAGAGCAAAATTATGCTCCGTAATGAATATTAAATTGAAAACTCAAGTTCATAAAATAACAGCACAAAACCCTATTCAATTAAAGCAAAGTGTTTTCAATGTTCTAAGTGATTTAACCTCGCTTCAAAGAAAACGAATCCCTCGGGCATTTATATTTATAGCACATAATCGTTTCAATCTAACATTTATGCCGCTTGAACGTAAAATGAACTAAACTCGGGTGTTTTACAGCAATTTCCTCGAGAGTCTCCTCCGCGAAACCGAGAACATAAACAACTACCTACGTCAAAGGAAATGGATGCAAATTCAATTTCCCAACCACAAAACAACACGACAAAACATAATACAGGGTAAAAATAAAAACCCACCTTCCGGGATAAATCTGTCACCTTGACAGTCCACTCACTACACTGTAAAAATTCTCCTATTTTTGTTTTAAATCACTCCATATAAGTCACAAACGTTTTCGGCCAGTCTCCGGCAACCGGCTGGGAATCGAAATTCGAGATTCGAAAATGGAACACCGATAGGGTCAGAGCGCGCGCTCCGGACGACCCGTCACCCGCGACTGAGCCTAGCTAGAAGGAAGGAGCGCGGCGCGCGCACCCGCAACTCAACGAAAACACTAAATTAAACACATTTATCAAGCTAATCCCGCAAATTGGACTAAATAATGACGTTACCGAACCACTGTTCCCGTAGAACGTCTCAATGGCGTTGATGGCAGCGTCTTCGGTGTTAATAAATTAGTTTAAAGTTGATTCGTCGGATCGGATGGCTGTGATTTATAGGAGCCGCGGGTGGATCGGCGTCGGTTTATTCAATTTGCGATACTCTCCCGCCCGGCTAATAACCGCTGAGATGGGTTGTAAGTTGTAACTTATGCTGGTGCGCGCTTTTAAATGAATGATGCAACTTTGTCGCGCGGTGTGCGCCCGCTGCTATGTAAATACGCTTTGTTGCTCGCTTTCAGTTTCACTCTAATGTTATTGAGGCGGTCGGTGCCTCGGTAAAGACACATACAAAACAGTAAAAGAGTAAATGCTCCGACTTTCAATAGTGATCTGAAACCATGTTCTATAGAAGTGGAAGATACTTCTCCGCTGTATCAAAGTTAAGTGAATCTAGTAGCACTTTCTAACTGTAAAGGAAAACATCGCGAGGAAACCTGCGTTTTAATTGACTGCGCATTTACTTTGTCTTTTCTGTTGACTAATAAAGATGGAATTACTTCTAAGGCCTTTTCATCTACGTTTATGATTTATACAGCGTCCAATGGCACCTTCACTCACACTAGATGGGTGAAGAGACCACTCGGCGCTGCAGTGCCTGGGACATTGTTTTAGATGGAGTAGGCTTGCCCAGCACCTATACCATCCTGACAGCTTAGTCGGCCTAGCCCACAAAAAAGACAAGTCAATACGTGTGGAGCCAACTAAGCCGCGGGTTTCGTCACGATGTTACAAATTCGCAAATGTACGAACTTTGAAATTCAATAAAGTGTACAATTGTACAGGCTACATCTTACTTATGTAAAAAATCGGCACCTCTCCAACTGGATTTCGAATTTTTTTAATTTAGACACCGCGTCCTGTCGCACCTCCACTCACACAGACTCACACTACAGGGTGCACTCTAAGTTAATAGTGGAACTTTAAGGAGTCTGTCTACTGATCAACACAAACAAGTTGCACTAGGTGGCTAAAAAATGGAGCGAAAAAAATATCAGCAGCATAGATACATGCCCGCACCGGGAATCGAACCAAGGACCTTTCACTTCAGAGTCCACTGTTCTACCCACTAGACCACCACCGCTTCCGATTTTTTACACATGGCAATATAATATTACTCACTGAAAGTCAACAGCACAGCCTCCTCATCAGTAGGTAAGTCGTTCTCGCTCAAATGGATCGAATATCAAAGGCATCAGTCAAGGAAAATGTTGTAAGGTTATTTTTGCACATTGAAATACCACCTATGGATCGGCCGGGATTGGAGGTTCTGCGTGTAACGCTTATTGTAGATAGGTATGTAGTTTAAGGATACTTGTTGTGTTGAGAGACCTTTTTCAACCTTCACAACGTTTACTCAGGCTTTGACGCGGTATGTTTCCCTCTCTTTCCCTTTCTCTTCCCCTCAATCTCTCTCTTTCTAAGTAATTAGGCAACATCTCACCATAAATTGATCCCTGTAAACGGTTTCCAGGATTTGACGGAACAAATAAAAGAAAATATCGATACGTTAGGAATTTCTTTTCGAAATAAAAAAATATGTTGAATGCATATTATAATTATTAGTATGTCTATCGTAAAGATTCACGGGACTAATAGAGTCCCGGTCCTTTAGCCGGCGTGCGTGGGGACGTATCCAACACGTAGAGGCCCGTTTGACAGCTTTGATCTTATGTAACGTGGTGCACCTGTTGGGTCCCCCAGAGTGCAACAAACACAATTATTATTATTATTACTTGTGAATAGATTTGTAAATTTTATTTGAATCTCAGATCAGAATGTTTTCTTAGGTTTGCTAAGCACTATCGCAGCAAGCCTTCTCCATCTAAAACAATGTCCCAGGCAATGCAGCGCCGAGTAGTCTCTTCACCCATCTAGTGTGAGTGAAGGTGCCACTTGACGCTGCGCTGTTTAAATCATCTCATTACGTTGATGCAGCGGCCTTGGTTTTTTTTATCTCTGGGCCACTCACTGCCGCGAATGACTTAGACCTGGGGCCTTAGCCTGTAACACAATGGCTTATCAATGGCGTCCCAGGTAGGACAAAACAGGGATTTTTTCGTTGTTCTCCTACAACCAGCGAACTAATCCTCTAGAATTAGACTCATAATATTCTTTGCTGTACTACAAAAACATTAAAAGGACCGACACTGGACCGACAGCATTAATAAATCGTAATTAAAACCGTCAACCGGGAGCCCATTTTAGCACCATTGTGTTACAGGCTAAGGCCCCTGTTTTTGATCCCCTGAATCTCAGTAGGTATTCATTTAAGTTATGGTAATATTTTTTTACATACGGTATTATGAACGCGCCCTTGTTCATGCTTAAAATAACAATTTTAATTACAGTTTTTACTACACTCCATACGATGCACTTGCTTAGCGAAAGATAGGCAAAAGTTACTTCACACTTTTAATTCTGCGATTTATGGCACCCAAAGGAACCGTTAACTTAAACGTGGTGAGCCTCAATTATTCCCTTGACAAAAGTATCGTACATTCAGGCTAGCTAGACTAACAATCTTTTTTCATTTTCAAGAATTTTATAACTAAGCATGTCAAAGAATCTTTAATAACTATTAATACAAAAATTAAAAATTACCCCCGATATGTTATCTTAAAATTAGTATAAATAAACGGTAGATTTTGAGAAAACATATCTAAGAACACTCGCTATAAAACCTGCTTACAAATGAAAAAAACCGCATCCAAATCGGTTCACCCGTTTAAGAGCTAAGTGCGGTGCCACAGACAGACACACAGGCGGACAGACACACACACATAGCGGTCAAAGTTATAACGCCCCTCTTTTTGGGTCAGGGGTTAAAAATACTGTAAAGTTAACCCCGCTGTCTTTTACAAAGCAAGCCACCTGCAAGATACAAAAGCAGAGTGAACCCAGAACTGGCAATATGGCGCCACTGAACAAAAATGCAACCCACGAAAGTTCCGCTACGCCATTTTTTCTACCCAACAATAGAGATACTACTATCGTATGGTGGTGGCCTAGAATGGGTCGACGGTCGGTGGGTAGACCGAAAGCTCGATAGGTCGATGACATTGTCATAACAGCGGGAAGACAATGGACGAGATTGGCTTTAGACCGAGGGGGTTGGCGCGAAAAGGAAGAGGCCTATGCCCAACATTGGGCTTTATTTATGGGCTGGATAGAGATAGAGAGAGACTATCGTATGAGGTAGTGGCCCGCCATGGGGCCGATAGGTTCCTGCTAGGGGGACAAAACCGGATTTTCATCGTTTTTCGGTAGTCTAACTGTGAAGGAGAAGAATCGTGAGGAAACCCGCGGCTTGCATGGCTCCACACGTATTGACCTTTCCTGTGAACTAAACCGACGGCTGCTGTCAGGATAGTATAGGTGCTGGGCAAGACTTCTCCATCCAAACCATCCATCCTTCCTATGAATAAAATTAAAGATACTCAGACTGCTGTTGAACAATATCCAAACAAGGTCCCAAGCACTGCAGCGTAGGTCTCTTCATCTATCTAGTGTGAGTGAAGGTGCCACTGGACGCTGCATAGATCACATCTAAAGCTAGACGTCCATTAGCGGCGGATCGGGCTGGGTTGGGCCGGGTCGGGCCGGGGCGGGCCGCAAAACAAAAATCCGCCTGCCTGTATTTATATGAACAGCGTCCTCTAGCGGCGGACTATTGCGCTGCAGCCCGCCCCGCCCCGATCCACCGCCACCGCGCCGCCGCTATGTTTGCGTTGCGATGCGCCCCGGTCCGATCCGCCTAGTGAACGCCAGCCTTTAGAACATTGGATATTTTTTTTGCTTAAAGTTTAGCCAAAAAATTCAAAATCTGTGAGATGTGTAGAGGCATTCTGTGCATCTTTCTTCTCCTGTGTAGCTGTGGCTAGTCCGGTAACGAAATTCCGCGCGAGTCGCGGAGCCACATGCGGGCATTTAGCTTGATTGCCCGCTGCCTGCAGCCAACCTGCCCACCGTCCCAGAATACAGGGTGTTAAAATACCACCAACATACCCGAAAAGCACGAATACCTAATAAGTAACAAAACAAAGTACTTTTTGCATTATAATTGTTGGTGGGAAATGATTTTAGTTTTTTAAGTTATAATATTGGAAAATTATTTTATCACGCACTCCGTATCCGTAGGCATAAACTTATGTTGCTTACGCTCTAGGTACCGATGTTTAGAATACATTGCGGGTTGTTAATGTAGTTTTTTGTGAGAAATATTCAACATGATGATTTGGTTTCTTGAAAAGAAATGTTATTTACTCGGTACTGAACACGTTTTGGTGTAATTTCGTAATTTGAATATCCGAATTTAAACCTCATAATCAAAGAAACCGTTGATTTCCCAGGCATAGTTTTTTTAAGAAAAAAAATTCGTTAGGTTGAGGACAATACAAGGTGTTACAAAAGTACCTAACTCTTTTTACAGGGTAATATCACCCGGTGATAGGGATCACTACCTAAATATGTTTTTTGTTCTATGACGTTCCGTTGATTTTTAAATTAATATAAACGCTGTGGCGGGAGAAAAGTATTTTTTTAAATATTGTTTTCATTTACTTTCACAATGTTTTAACAACTCAAAGCTATGAAAATGCACCTACACACACAAACATATTTTAAAATTTGAGCCAAAAACAAAAAAGTTATGTTTTTTTTTTCAATTTTGAGGTTATAATTTTATAAAATAAAAATTGATTTTTTTTTCAACTTTTTTTAGAGATTTGACATCCTGTTGACCACTAGGTTACACCCTGTAAAAAGAGTTAGGATGTTTTGTAACACGTTGTATGTGGTTAACAGCTTTTTTGGCGGTCTTTTAACACCCTGTATGCATACTTAGTTGCGCTACTCTACGCGATGTTACAGTATAGAGAACTCTTTACGTCGTGAGTATTCACCATTGTATTTTCTGTGGACTAGGCTGCCTAAACTGAAAGGATTGTATAGAGGTGCTGGGCAAGCCTCGATTTTTTTAACGCTAATTTTGAGTGTTTTTTTTTATTTATCTCAGAATCACCAGTGCAACAAAATACCTTCGACTTTAAAACCACTAAAATAACACGGTGTATAACGCGCCCTTACTCTGCAAGCAAGAGATACAAAAGATATAATAACGAAGAGAAATTCACCGTTTTTTAGATCCAAGTTCAAAGAACCTAACACTCAGCACAATTATTTACACACCAAGAAACGAAATTAACACCATATCAATGGAACTTTAGGCTTATTAAAACAGCACAGGCAAACTTGTCCAAAGTCGTGCCCACAACTTGGGAGTTACAAGGAATATCCAACTAATATGTTAACATGCCTGTCAGAAAACCGCACTTTATAAATCTTGGCCCGGGAATTTAATAGAAACTTGACGTGGCTCGGATCAGATGCATAGTTTGCGTGCAAGTTTAATGTTACGTCAATGGCAGAATGTTTGGCGGGCGATTCCGAAACTTATGTATAGAGGTAGGTGCTGCGTTCAAAAATGTTATACAAAAAGCGAGATTTGTTTCGAGCAATTCGGAAGGCTAAGTTTTTTGTTCGAAAGTCCGTTATTGGCTTAATCTTATCTTTAGACAATATTGAGAAACTAATTTCAATATTTTTTATTTTGGTTCCGTAGTTTGGATTTTACAACGTTTCAAAGATACGGTTTTATGACGTCACGCGACGGTCTGCATACTGTTGGCGGTCATAGGAACAAAACATTTTAGCGCATAAAAACAAAACTACTGGACCAAAATAAAAAATATTTAAAGTTTCTCAATTTTGTCTAAAGATAAGATTAAGCCAATAACGGACTTTCGAACAAAAAACTTTGCCTTCCGAATTGGTGTTTTATATTCCCGAGAATAGACCCCCAATAATTTAACTCGCACTATCCTTGTGTTTTGTCTTTGTGTATAGTTGGAGAGCTGGTGACCAATCGAGATATTTTTTCGTACAAGGCTGGGAGTTAGTAGGCTGATAGAGTAGACTTCGCTGAGTCTGGGAAAAATATTTTTTTGGTCCGGTCGCGGTTGAAAGTTAGATTTTTTCGACTTTGAAAGTTTAAATGTATGGGTTGAGTCATTTCTTTTTTGTCTACAAGGCTGGGAGTTTTTAGGCTGCCTTTTTAGTCTCCGTTGATCACGAAATCACTATTTATTACTAGCCAAACGCGGTAGAAATATTGTTTTTTATAAACTAGAAAGTGTGAATTTTTGGGTTATAAAAATCAAACTTTCAACCACGCTCGGCCAAAAAAACAAATATTTTCTTGTTCAACGGAGTCTCAACAACTAACCTAGAAGTTTCTGGCCTTGTACGACAAAAAAAATATACTGAACCCATACATTTAAACTTTCAAAGTCGAAAAAATCTAACTTTCAACCGCGACCGTGCCAAAAAAATATTTTTCCCAGACTCAGCGAAGTCTACACTATCAGCCTACCAACTCCTAGCCTTGTACGAAAAAATATCTCGATTGGTCACCAGCTCTCTAACTAGTAGATTTCCTACTGTTATTTTATTCTCGTCAGCCTCTTAAAATATTAGTGGACATTTCGAATACATATGTACTTGTAGCTGCTTAGCTAGCCTATTTACCACCGCTATTTACTAACTGGTTAATCTGACATGAAAAGGTAAAATACGTATGTATAGATTTCCTCTAAGCCGATACACAAGAGTTTTTGATGAGAAGTTATCTTTGCATTTAGTTAGAATACCGTTCGGGGTACAATACTAAAGTTCAGTACCTGCTACGTTAGGATTGATATTTTCTAGCAACAGTTTTAAGCTTGACAGATGTTTTAACAACCTTTGAATCTTAGATAGGTACGTTACAGTTTTTGGTCTTTTGTGGTATCTGTCAGAACATTATGTATTAAACTAGTTGTGCCCGCGACTTCGTATGCGTTTTTACACATTTGACATTTAATTTAAATTCGACTGTGGAGAAAAACTCAAAAGGAATGTTTTTTTTTAACCCCCGACCAAAAAAGAGGGGTTTTATAAGTTTGACAGCTTTGTGAGTGTGTCTGTATAAGTGTTTATGAGGGTGTGTCTGTCTGTGGCACCGTAGCTCTTAAATGGGTGAACGATTTGGAAGCTTTAGGTTTTTTTTTAAATTTGAAAGCAGGTTTTCTAGCGAATGTTCTTAGTTATGTTTTGTCAAAATTGGTTCAGCTATTTATTAAATAGGTATGCTTATTCGAAGTTAAAATGTCGGGGGTATTTTTAGTTAGTAGTTATTATTTCTTAACTTGCGGTAGCAGGGCTCAAAAGAAATCAATAGAATAAAATAGAATAAAAACCCTAATCTAAACAATACATTTATAAATTTAATAATAAATATGTATTGTTTACATTAAGGTATCGCCCGTGATAAGATACCAGGAAACTTAGCATAAGAATTGCTTAGGAAGTAAAAGGGTTTAGATGTATCTCCCTCGACGTAGAGTGGGATAGATAAAGTTATAAGCCCATAGATAAGGTCTTACTCATTCTCATGCTAATAATAATAATACATCTAATAACTCTGTCTATCCAGCTCAACGGTAGTTATTTGTTATGCAAGAATGCAAAATTATTGTTTGCGGCGAGTGCTTGTATTGAATACCGAGCGGTGTTAAAAGACGGCCAACAAAGTGGGAGACCACATACAGGGTGTTAAAAGACCGCCAACAAAGCGGGAAACCACGTATTGTCCTCATCATAAGGAACATTTTTGCTCAAGGAACTATGCCTGGGAAATCAACGGTTTCCGAGATAATGAGGTTCAAAGTCGGATTTTTCAAAACTTTTTTTTTTCAGAAATTTATTCAGTGTCTAGTTCATACCTTTTCAAGAAGCCATATCAAAATTATGAATATATCTTACAAAAAACGACGTTAAAGTTGCAACCCGCAATGTATTCTAAACATCGGCACTTCAAGCTTAAGTAACATAATCTGATACCTACGCTTGCGCAATATGACTTCTGTGCGTTACACGTCCATTGCGTGAAAAAATATTTTTCAAAATTATAACCTAAAAAACCAAAATAATTTCCCAACAATAATTTATCGAAATCGGGTCTGTTGGCGGTCTTTAAACACCCTGTATAGTCCTCATCATAACAAACATTTTTGCCCAATGAATTATGCCTAGGAAACAAATGGTTTCCGAGATAATGAGGTTCCAAATAGGATTTTTTTTTTCCGGAAATTCATTTTTTTTTCTGAAATGTGTTCAGTATCACGTTATTAACATATCTTCTTAAGAAGCTATATCAAAATAATGAATATTTCTTACAAAAAACGAAGTTAAAATTGCAACCCGCAATGTATTCTGAACATCGGATAGCCTAGATTGTTCCCAGAATCAGGACTTATCACGGTCCTAAATTTGATTGAAAACTATTCAGCGGTATTCGCGTGATGAGGTAACACACAGACAGACAGACAGACAGACAGACAGACATAGACCGATTTTTTTGCATTTTTGTATTCAGTATAGTTTACTTAGTAACCCCTGCTAGTTTTTTTCTAAAAATATTTAATGTACAGAATTGACTTCGCTACAGTTTTATTATAAGTATAGATAATGAGTATTAAACCACTCTCTTGATAAAATTGTTGCAGCATACTACAGGGTGCACTCTAAGTCGATAGCGGAACTTTAAGTGGGCTGTCTACTGATCACTACAAACAACTTGCACTAGGTGGCGAAAAAAATGGAGCGAAAAAAATATCAGCCTTTTCATACATTTGGCGCAGTACTGAGTCGACCTTTTGTATGGAACAGCTGATATTTTTATTGCTGCATTTTTTTCGCCATTCGGTCCAAGTTGTTTGTAGTGATCAGTAGATAGCTTACTTAAAGTTCTGCTATCGACTTAGAGTGCACCCTGTAGAGAAATAATGTATGTGTGTTCCCAGTGTTTACCTCGACTGGCGTCTCATACAAAGCAAAGCACACATATCGACAACGACTCCTTATACGCGTACAAGACAATAAATAAATCATTAATTCCCACCCTACGTCTGCTGGAAGACATTTATTACGCTCATAATCCTACTAAATTAGGAGGGTATTAACCGTATCATTGTCTCGTTAAACGGCCGAATAAGGCACACTTAAATCGAGATTTGTTTTAATGATCTGCAGAGATCGCTTGTCGCTGGAATCTTGGGACTTTGATAACTCGAATGGTGCGTTTACACTGGAAAGATAGATGTAATATTAGTTCTTGTAATTTAACCTAATGAACCACGAAGGACAGATACTTGTACCCTGTTACTATGACAGTGAGTCAAAAGCATAGTAGGACGTACCATGCTTTTCTCTCTGGGCCCTATGTTCCTTATTGTTTGACGAAAGAAACCCATCATGTAGAGAAGCAGAAGTGAAGTGACTAGTTCACTTCAGAACTTCATGTCACCTTGCTAATGTTGAAGACTCTTATAGGGTGGTATTCAGAACGCTACTTAAACTCAGTTCAAACTAGAACGCTACTTAAACTCTGTTTAAACTCAGTTCAAATTAGAAAGCTCCTTGAACTCTGTTTGAACTCAGTTTAAGTAGAGTTTAGTAGTGTCGACTGTCGATGAAACAGTGCAAGTTTTGATTTGAATATCCCTCCCTTCATATCAAAACATGCTTTATCGACAGTCTGAACTCTGTTTAAACTGAGTTTGAGTAGCGTTCTAGAATACCACCCTTAGGGTTCACATGCTTGCATGTTCACATGCTTTAGGGGTAACATGCTTTATCGACAGTCTGAACTCTGTTTAAACTGAGTTTGAGTAGCGTTCTAGAATACCACCCTCAGTTCAAACTAGAACGCTACTTAAACTCTGTTAAACAGAGATTAAACTAGAACGCTACTTAAACTCTATTAAACAAACTTTAAGTAGCGTTCTAGTTTGAACTGAGTTTAAGTAGCGTTCTAGAATACCACCCTAAGGGTTTTCAGTTTTTTTTCAACAGTACCTACCTAGAGATAGGTAAAAGCGATAGTAAATCCAAAACGCGTCTCGCCTTAGGAGGGCCACATACAGCTGGAATTGGGAAGGCAAAGTTTTTTGTTCGAAAGTCCCTTATTGGCTTAAACTTATCTTTAGACAATATTAAGAAACTAATTTTAAATATTTTTTATTTTGGTCCAGTAGTTTAGTTTTTATGCGCTAAAATGTTTTGTTCCTATGACCGCCAACAGTATGCAGACCGTCGCGTGAAGGTCATAAAACCGTATCTTTGAAACGTTGTAAAATCCAAACTACTGAACCAAAATAAAAAATATTGAAATTAGTTTCTCAATATTGTCTAAAGATAAGATTAAGCCAATAACGGACTTTCGAACAAAAAACTTTGCGTACCGAATTCCGGACGGAAAAAATCGAATCGGGATTCCGAACGCAGTGACTGCATAGGTACAAGTCCATGGACCTAACACACACATACGCTTTTTTTCCATCCGGAATTTTTATAGATTTGTATGCAGTTGCTTTCCGTCCATCTGTATGTGGCCAGCCTTATGCACTGTGTAGAGATTGTTCTAAAGGGACCAATGTAAAATCTCATCGTCTAAAAGGTTCCCTCCATCGACAAGGTAACATACACGAGGTTACGGTGGTGGAAACCCAAGCAAAGTGATATTTATGATAGCAAAAAAAGGAAAATGTATCCTATACATGTACAAGTGTACATGTCCCACTGAGTTGGCAAAGGCGTTCTCCCAGAGAGAAAGATTTTGGCGATTTTGACGTTGAGGGTATATGCCTCAGACAGGTTTCCTCACGATGTTTTCCTTCACAGTTAGCGAGTGCAAATGCTACCACAAAAGTACGTAACTTTAAGAATAAACAAATTCATATACTTACATGCCCAAAACTAGATTACTAAAATTTTATAAACAAAAGTTTCCTTACATGTCCTTGTTGTTCACTCTAATATCACTTACTTTGAAAGCATTTAAAGTACCTAGATGATAGTGCATGCTACCAACGGATTCGAAATAGTGTTTATTGCTAGGGAAACCACTGTATCACCAACCGGATTGCCACCACTACCACAGTGAAAAACATCGTGATTAAAAATTGAATAGCACGCGCGCAAAGAAAAATTTACAAAATCGATTCCTGTATCAGATACACTAAAGTTTAGTGACTAGACGAATCAAAAAAGTATGCAATACATACCCCTATAAAATACTAGAATTAAGTGAGAGCTATATCTAACACAGCCAGCTTCGTGTTGACATTCATAAACGTTAGATAATTTCGCTGAAAAAAAAAAACGGCGCGCTTTTTTCAGCTAAAATATCTTTCAAGCTTTTATGGATATGTTTCGATTTGTTTTGTGTATCTGATACAGGAATCGATCTTGTACATTTTTCTTTGCGCGTGGGCTATTCACTATGCACGGCGCCTTAAGTGGTATCGACAAAAAGATAGCGTACAGTAGAAACTACTTCAAGAGAAAGAAATACGTATGTTAGTAATAAAGAACGTTACAAACCCAACATCTCTAGGCTGCCGTTCATAAACGCCTGTATTTTCTTAGTGTAATTGGTCACCAATCAGCCCTTTTTACTCTCGGCATGATTTGAATACAAGTGGTTCGCCCCGAACTATGAACTCGCAACCCCATATCTCAGCAACCCCTTGACCGATTTGGCTCATGTTCGAATTTAAAAATTCTCTTGGCCTCATTTACCTGCCTACCAAATTTCATGACGATGCGACTAAATTTACTCAAGTTATCGTCGAACGAACATTCATACATACATACATACAAACGCCGGATTGTTCCAGTAGACTCGGAGAACTTCGCTCGCTCGTTCAAATAGCGTGCTAATTCAGATACAATGTTACAGAAAAACAAAGTTCTAATGAGTATGAGTAATTAATCATCTTCTGAGTTTTTAAATACCTAAGTAGAGCCAATAACATTATTTGGATATGGAGAAACATAAGAAAAAAAATATATTCGTACAAGGGGGGTTGAAGACCTACCCTCTGTCTAGAGATGATAGAATGAAAACGAAAGGAATGACTATAAACAATACAGTTTTATTTTTATTTTTAGTTTTTAATGCACTAACCCGTGCTACGCTATGAACATTATAAATTCGATCGGGAATTCTGTATCTGAAATAAATTCAGCTTATAAAAATCTTTATAACTGTGGTAAACATAAGAGGTCAATCAAAGATCAATCGAAAACTTTTGCATTTAATGATCAATATACAAACTGTGCAACCCAGCAAAAGATTTTCTGAAAAATGGAAGCGGAAGTCTAGAAAATAGTAAAGTTGTCGAAAGAAGAAAATATATTATATCCATTACTTTTCCAACTAAACACGCTCTCTACATTTTCCATTTCCGCTTAGTTATTATTAAACAGTCTTCCGGGGGTTCCGGGTAAAAAATAAGACTACTTATAACTAAAAAGAGCGCTCTTTGAGACTTCCAGTTTTTCTTTGAGTGCAGTGTATAAATTTCGCCGTAGAGAGCGACGCCGCAGGCCAACCGCGATGTCGGAGATAAACCTCCGATCCAGTGACACGGTTCACGAATTGAAGATGCGAATTTTCGGAAGCCCTGAATATTAATATAATATCTAAGTCGCTAGGCGCCCATAACATTGTTTTCCAGGCCGAAGTTATGGGCATCTTACTAGCGCTACTGCGATTGCTGATCGAGAGGTGAACAAATACCCCATCCGCATCCTCTCGGACAGCATGGCGACACTTCAGGCCCTCAATTCCAATGAGCATTTCGTCTGCAAAGATGGACGCATTGGGTGGTGTAGATTAGTGCAAACTCATCACACCAGATGGCGCCCCCCGTCCAGTAGACGGAGACTAGTTGAAGAAATTCGCATCGACAGTTACTTGACTCGGTAGCTCAATTGGTAGAGCGCCTGCACGGTATGCGAGAGGTTGCGGGTTCAAGTCCTGTCCCGAGTGAATTTTTTCAACTTATTATAAATGTTTAGAATATTCTTTATTATAATACATATTTTTAAAGACATATAGTATTCATTTATAGGGCTTTGCATCTACGTATGAGATGATTTATGCAGCGTTCAGTGGTACCTTCATTCACAGGTGAAGAGACCACTCGGCGCTGCAGTGCCTGGGAAATTGCATGCATGTTACCACCAGCGATCGATGTCAAAACGATACTCTACTACTTGTTTTGGCCTAGAATTCTGCCTAGCAAGCTATTATCTGGATGAGGATTGTAGGTAAATAGGAGGTATCCCAGGCTGATTAATAAAACGTTGAAAAGGAAAATTATCATCGTAAATGTTGGAAAAAAGCCTATGTCTTCCGTCGTCAAACTTACCATTTCCAGCTTTTCAACCACTAAGGGTTGGTAGAAGGCTCCTAGATAACAGTTTAAACTCTACCCGCCCAGTCGGAGTTTAAACATCGTTTAGTAGTGTCGATGATAAAACAGTGCATGTTTTGATTTGAATGTCCCTACCCTGTCGCTGTACTACCCGACCAAGCCAACTAGGCACCTGGCACCTAGGCAGCCGCATACAAACCAGGTGCCTAGTTGACTTGGTCGGTTAGTATGGACATTCAAATCAAAACATGAACTGTTTCATCGATAGTGCTACTAAACCATATTAAGAGGGTGCAGAAGCATGATTTTCCCATACAAACGTAGTTCCGGTTTAATTTCTAAACTACAGGTTTAAACTCTAAGGAGCGTTCTGTAATACCACCCTAAATATCCAAACGGTAGTAGTCCACAAATCTTGTACCGCGCTATCCAAAACGAAGGAATTTTGTCATTAAAAGACTAGTGCGCTGTTATCGCTATAATATTTCATCTCAAGTTGTAGTGATTGTGCTCTTTTTACCCCTGCTCTCTCATTGGATACGTTTCCAATCAATTTTCTTTCACGATATTAAGGTTATTCGTCATAGAAATGTTGCGGTGGACTCAGCAGAGAATGGTGAAAAATCTTAGACCCTTTATTTTTTATTTTATTTATTAAGGCGCTGTACTTAGCCCGCGCGCCAAGAAAAATGCACAAAATCGAGTCCTGTCTCAAATACACTAAAAAAATCGAACATTTTCACATATCAAACCCTAGAATTAGGTGAGACCTATCTGAAACAGCCAGTTTCGTGTTGACATTCATAAACGTTTTGAAGATATTTTTGATGAAAAAAAATAGGCGGCGCACTTTTTTTCTAACAAAATATCTTGCAATCTGTTATGGGTATCAACACAAAACTAGCTGTTTAAGATAGCTCTCACCTAATTCTAGGGTTTGATATGTGAACATTTTCGATTTTTTTAGTGTATTTGATACAGGAATCGTTTTTGTGCATTTTTTTTGCGCGCGGGCTAATTCACTATGCCCAGCCCCTTAACAAAATCCACAGAAATACAGTTGTTATAATGCTTCTTATACAGGGTGTTAAAAGACCGCCAACAGACCCGAAAGCCACGCATACTAGAGACCAAAACAAAGTACTATTTCGATAAATTATAGCTGGGAAATAATTTTGGTTTTTTAGGTTATCATTTTGAAAAATATTTTATTACGCAATGGACGTGTAACGCACAGAAGTCATATTGTGTAAGCGTAGGTATAAGTTTATGTTACTTAAGCAAGAAGTGCCGATGTTTAGAATACATTGCGGGTTGAAATTTTAACGTCGTTTTTTGTAAGAAATATTCATAATTTTGATATGGCTTCTTGAGATGGTATGTTAAGAACTAGAAACTAAACACATATCTGCAAAAAAAAAGTTTTGAAAAGTCCGACTTTGAACCTCATTATCTCGGAAACCGTTGATTTCCCAGGCATAGTTCCTTGGGCAAAAATGTTCATTATGACGAGGATAATACGTGGTTTCCCGCTTTCTTGGCGGTCTTTTAACACCCTGTATAAATTACTATGGAGCCAATA